>OLKM01000815.1:184604-187104 GCA_900291075.1 Melanogrammus aeglefinus
TGCCACGTCTCAGCAGAGGGAAGATTTAGGTGAATTCCCAGTGATGTACCTCTCACTACCAGGAGACCGCACCACACCACACACACACACACAACACACACACACACACAACAACACACAAAAACACACACACACACACACACACACACACACACACACACACACACACACACACACACACTATAATGTGTGTAATATCCCCTCCCTGCGTGATCCCTCTTGGCTGCATCATTTAAATGCCAATAGGCTGGTGTGTGTGTGTGTGTGTGTGTGTGTGTGTGTGTGTGTGTGTGTGTGTGTGTGTGTGTGTGTGTGTGTGTGTGTGTGTGTGTGTGTGTGTGTGTGTGTGTGTGTGTGTGTGTGTGTGTGTGTGGTCGGCCTGCCTGCATCTTTATGTGTCTTCCTGGTAACTACACCCTCCTCTAATGTGTGAGTTTTATTTTTACAGTAGTTTTTCCTCAACATAGTGTGTGTGTGTGTGGTGTGTTGTGGTGGTGTGTGTGTTGTGTGTGTTCCTCAACATGGTGTGTGTGTGTGTGTGTGTGTGTGTGTGTGTGTGTGTGTGTGTGTGTGTGTGTGTGTGTGTGTGTGTGTGTGTGTGTGTGTGTGTGTGTGTGTGCGTGCGTGCGTCTTATTTGATGTAAGATGTCGCATAGAAGACACTGTAGCCGTGGTTCCTACCACACGCCACAGGTGGTCTTGCTGTGTGTGCACCAGGACAGGTCGTTTACTGCAGAGAGGGAAGGCGCGGCAGGGGTTCAGGCCTACCTGTCAGAGCTGTCTCCTGAGTGTGTGTGGTGATGGCTGGTTCATCCTACGTGCCCTGATTCGTGAATGCACCACAGGGGTGCAGCCCCAGGCTGAGGTGGAGCATAAGAAGGTTCCTTATTGAGTGAAATGACCCCGAAGTATCTTAAGTGTCAGCCATGATAAGAGCTGTTACCATTCTCTAAATGCTGAGGACATGTGCCTCAATGCTTCCTTTCTTATCTCTTCTAGCATAGGGTATACTGGACCGACTAAGAAAAGAAGGGAAATAATGCCGTCCCACAATTCCTTGCAGCAGCAACATTTGAAGCAATTCAGCATTCGGCCGTTCACGAAAGCCAATCGAATCCATGTGTCCAATATTTATTAACATACAATCATACTATTTGTATGATTGTATGTTAATACAATCTCTATCTCGTTCTCCACCATTGATTGTTTTTTTGTTACTCCAAGACACTTTCCTCTTCCCCTCCCTCCCTCCCTTCCCTCTCTCCCTCCCTCCCTCCAAGACACCTTTCCTCTTCCCCTCCCTCCCTCCTCCTCTCCTCCTCCTCCCTCCCTCCTCCCTCCCTCCCTCCCTTCTCCTCTGTACTCTCGCTCTGTTCCTCTCCTTTCCATTTAACCCCCACAGCTGCTTCTGCTGCTTCCTGTAAAACCAATCTAGTCTGGCTCCGACAGCCAATCAATCACAGCAGCTGAGTCAAGCCTGACCAATAGGGGTGGGTGATTCACAGTTTACTGTGATGTCACTGGCCGATACCTCTGGGGCTTTAGTACTAGGAGCAGGGCAGCACTATCTCCAAGCGTTTCCTTCTGATAAACTTTGTGTATGTGTGTTTGAGTGTGTGTGTGTGTGTGTGTGTGTGTGTGTGTGTGTGTGTGTGTGTGTGTGTGTGTGTGTGTGTGTGTGTGTGTGTGTGTGTGTGTGTGTGTGTGTGTGTGTGTGTGTGTGTGTGCGTGCCTGCGTTTCCTCAAGGGTGTACAACTTTTATTTCCCCTGATGAGTAACTAATTCCCTTTTGTGTCTTTGTGTGTGTGCGTGTGCGTGTGCGTGTGCGTGTGTGTGTGTGTGCCTGATCGTGGTTTTATGCCCTCTCTTACATTATCCATCTGGATCTCTCAGCTCTTCCTGTTGCCCTCAACATCTCCGTGCATCACTGCAGAGACGGAAATGATAGGGCAGGAACTGTACGTGTGTTTGTGTACATGTAATGGGTGTGTTGGCTTTGGCTTTGTGTGTGTGTGTGTGTGTGTGTGTGTGTGTGTGTGTGTGTGTGTGTGTGTGTGTGTGTGTGTGTGTGTGTGTGTGTGTGTGTGTGTGTGTGTGTGTTTCTGAGACATTCAACAGTCTCTCAGCTGGAGGTCTCTCTAATCCTGTGTTCATGTCCTTGATAGTCAATTGATTAGGTGTGCATTGTGTGTGTAGTCATCACAGGAAAAGGTTTCAGTATACTAGGTGACATGTTCCTATTAATTCAGTAGTAGGGTGTGTGTTAACACATATGATAGTGTGTGTGTGTGTGTGTGTGTGTGTGCGTCTGTGGTTGTGTGCGGGAGTAGTCACAGCATAAAGCATTTAAGTTGAATGCTCCTATCTTTGGCCCGTGAGCCATGTGTTCCCCCATGCGCTGTCAAAGTCCATTACTGATGACATCACACCACACCCAGAGAGAGAGAGAGAGAGAGATCAACGCGGTGCAAGACATTGTTTAAATAATCTCAAGGGGGG
>OLKM01000815.1:189604-217857 GCA_900291075.1 Melanogrammus aeglefinus
GCAAAAATGGCAGTCTGGAAGCGAGACCATAATAGGAAGCATTGGACAGGTATTCCCCTGGGTTCAATGTGGTGTGTGTGTTCATCACTTAGGTGATCGCACACAGAGTACTACCATCATGGAGGGATGGAGGGAGGTAATAACTACCACGGACCGAGCGGCCGTGGAAGTTTGGCGTTGTGTGCGTACTGCCATCTTGAAATGGTCAACGGCGAATCGAACCTATTGGGGACCCCCATTCCGACGGTTTATGTGTAGAAACGCCCGAAACACAAACTCTGTTTCCAAAGGCAGAATCGGCTCATCTCTGCACGAGTCGGGGCTTTTATTGTGTATGCACGTTGGTGTATCCACGCTCTTATTTTGGGAGGAGAGCGGTGGGATACATCACCGTGGCAACCCGGACATTGCATAATAGAACAGCAGGGAACACCCCATGTTCTCTGGAGATTTGGCGCACACGCACGGACACACACACACACACACACACACACACACACACACACACACACACACACACACACACACACACACACACACACACACACACACACACACACACACACACACACACACACACACACACACACACACACACACACACACACACACACACCTACATACACAGATACACAAACAGATACATATACACACATACACACACACACCTACATACACAGATATACAAACAGATGCCCCTCTCCTTAGTCCCTAAACCACAAACCGTCCACAGTGAGCCCCCCTGCTGTGGGAGAGGGCGGCTCCAGTGATTGGCTTATCCTGGGCTCCTATCCTGTGACATCCTGTCAAGTCTTGGGCCCACAGATCACTTTGGGTTCTCCATCGATCAAGTCATTCTGGATATAGCTTCAAAATATTACAGGACAATGAAATGTTCTATCTAATGATGAAAATCCACACTAGTTACAGCCCTAGTGTACCTGCATTCCCTTACCCACCCCTCTCCACCCCTGTCGGCCAATCAGAAGGCAATGACCGTAGCAACCAATCCACCAAGTGCATGTTGAGTGAGTGACACGGAAAGCATGTCCCAGAGCCGGGCTCTAGGCCCGTGCCTCCTGTCTGGGGCCTCTGAAGACAAGACGCTGTGTCAAGGCTCAGGTTCCTCCCCACCTATGGTTGATTGCAGGCCTTCAGACGCCGTCAGAGTGCAGAGTCCCAGCGGCGGCGTGAGGCTGAGAAACCACCGGGACATGACTCACCGCTGTGGGGAGGAAGGGAGACAGAGACTAGGGTTAGGGACTGGGTGAGCGGATGAGTTAGGGCGAGGGTAAGGGACTGAGTGACTGAGTGAGTTAGGGCGAGGGACTGAGTGAGTTAGGGTTAGGGTAAGGCAATGAGTGAGTTAGGGTTAGGGCGAGGGACTGAGTGACCGAGTGAGTTAGGGCGAGTGAGTTTGAGCGAGCGAGTGGCTAAATGCTGACGAGAAGGAGATCGATGAGAGGTTCTGACCCAGGGTACCCCTGGGGGTCTGTGTGTGTGGGGGGGGGGGGGGGATGCCCAACAACTGCCATAGTGTATCCAATGTCGTTTTCTATCCTTGGTGTTGATTCGAACATTGATCTTTTGTGTGTTTGTGTGTGTGTGTGTGTGTGTGTGTGTGTGTGTGTGTGTGTGTGTGTGTGTGTGTGTGTGTGTGTGTGTGTGTGTGTGTGTGTGTGTGTGTGTGTGTGTGTGTGTGTGTGTGTGTGTGTGTTGACTCATATGTCTCGCCTTCTGATGTGGTGAGTTTGTCTTCCACACAGATACCGGGGGCGGCGCATTTAGACAAAGGCTGTGTGTGTGGGTTGGTGTGTGTGGGTTTGTGTGTGTGTGTGTGTCTCTGTCTGTTCTCCATGTCCCCCCCTGTGATGCAGCAGTAAAGGTGCGTTCACTCGCGGGTCGTTGAGACAGCGTGCGCGTCGCCAGATCGGTCCTCGTGTTCTCGTAAACCAACCAAATCCGCTGGCTCGTGATATCGTGCTGCGCGGGAACTTCCCCCCCCCCCATTGGAAAACAATGGCGTGGAGGGGTTTAAAGCGTTTAAAGCTTCTCATGTGATCGCACCTCAAGACTGTTGAGCAGATCAATGTTCCAGGACGGGGAACCCCAGTCCGGGATTCAAACTCATGACACAAATCATTTAGAGAAAATGTTTCTGTGCCTGTTTGTGTTTGAGGAGGAGAACTGGAGTGTGTGTGTGTGTTTGTGTGTGTGTGTGTGTGTGTGTGTGTGTGTGTGTGTGTGTGTGTGTGTGTGTGTGTGTGTGTGTGTGTGTGTGTGTGTGTGTGTGTGTGTGTGTGTGTGTGTGTGTGTGTGTGTGTGTGTGTGTGTGTGTTTGTCTGTATGGTCAGCTGGCTGTGGGTAGGGGGGTTTGTTTAATAACAGGCTGCTGCCAAAACTGACAGCAGAGTTTGAAATATGAGACCCCAATATTACCTCCCTGTGTGTGTGTGTGTGTGTGTGTGTGTGTGTGTGTGTGTGTGTGTGTGTGTGTGTGTGTGTGTGTGTGTGTGTGTGTGTGTGTGTGTGTGTGTGTGTGTGTGTGTGTGTGTGTGTGTGTGTGTGTGTGTGTGTGTTGGCTTGAGGGTATCGGTATAAGAACCACAAACCTTCACTTGGCTTGAAAAATAATGAAAATATTGTTTCCCAAACTTAGGAAACTATTTCTTAACTTACTTTGCTGTGTTGAGGTTACATTACCGTTTGGATATGGAGTTGGATATGGACAGAATTATGGTATATAGGGTTTCTAAAGAGGCTGTCTGCATGTTTGTGTGTGTTTGAGGGTCTGGAGACATGTGGGTGTGTGTTTGTGTGTCCCCCTCCCCCACGCACACAGGGGTGTGAGGAGGATGTGAGCTGGTGTTTGATACCCCTCCCTTCACAAAGACAATTTGTTGTTCACACTGATTGTTGGTGTGTGTGTGTGCCTCTTTTGAAACACCTTGAGACCAGCTGCTTTTTTGTCAACTCAGCTGTCTGTGTGTGTGTGTGTGTGTGTGTGTGTGTGTGTGTGTGTGTGTGTGTGTGTGTGTGTGTGTGTGTGTGTGTGTGTGTGTGTGTGTGTGTGTGTGTGTGTGTGTGTGTGTGTGTGTGTGTGTGTGTGTGTGTGTGTGTGCATGGGAATTAGCTGTTCTTCAACTTAAATATATCTCCAATCTAAAAAAGCCTTTGCTCCTGTTTTTAATAATATCTTTAGATGTAGTATTTCATACCTACTGTACACATCTGTCGGTGTGTTTGTTCACATGCGTGTGTTTGTGTTCACTTGTGGCTCATTGTGTTTGGTTCTCAAACATAATTTCATTGTAACTGTGTGATGAGCGAGAGAAAGACTCGGACAAAGCCGTCATTGTACGCTAAACATCACACACACGCATCCTTGTGTATGTAAAGGTCTGGTATCTCCATTTATCATGGGCCTGCATGTGTCTCTCTGGGGCACCACTTCCTGCTGTGACCCGCCTGTGACGTCACGCTGTGACATCACCACGTCTACGGCCCCGGACCACTCAAAAGGCCACTGAGCTGGCGGAGCTTAGTTCACACACAGCCGCTGCCTGGGTAGCACTGCCCCCACTAACACGCTCACACATCACACATCACACGACTCACTCACCCAGGACTGCCATCAAGCCAGACTGCTTGCTCTGACCCAGAGGCACACGCCGGGTTAGTAGAGATAGTAAGTGCTGAGGACAACTTTAAGCCAAGCTTATGGAGGGCAGACGCTGCTAAGGTAAGGGTTGTTTTAACCGTTTTAGTTTCGACTCTGTGGAAGCTCTGTCCGGACTCTTGTGACGTACATGGGTGTTAAACCGTTTTTGTACATGGTTGAAGATCGTCACAAATTGTATTATTTCTTATGTCGGCCCGTTTCCGAGTCCATATGATCCAGAATATATTGTCTGGTGGACAGACATCGTTTTGCCCACAGTTTTGGTGGCAGTGAATCCTTGGGTGAAGCACACTGTATCCGTAAATGGTTGTCATTTAGAAGCCTGTAATGTAGAGGTCGTTGTAACTATTTAAATGACAGTCCTACTTTTCTTTAAAGTACTCTGGAAGTAGAAGAGATGGCTATTATGCCGTGTGTGTGTTTGTGTTTGTGTGTGTGTGTGTGTGTGCCGGTCGGTCGGTTGGTCTGTGTGTCTGTGTGTGCGGGCGAGTGTGTGTGTGTGTATGTGTGCGTGCGTGTTAAATAGAGTTTAACTGAGTAAAATTGACCTGAATAGTCTCCCGATGGGACACCCATGCCCAGTGAGGCAGAGATCTGAGCAGGTTAGCTCACGGTATGTGCCCTCTAAGCTGTGTGGACATACACTGTGTTCATGTATCTGAATGCCTCCAAGACAAGTACAACATGTAGATGCATTTACACACACACACACAATATACACATAAAACGTTAATTGTTTGTAATAAGATTTCCATTATTTCTTTGAATGGAAATTCTTGGTGACTAAAGCGTGTGTGTGTGTGTGTGTGTGTGTGTGTGTGTGTGTGTGTGTGTGTGTGTGTGTGTGTGTGTGTGTGTGTGTGTGTGTGTGTGTGTGTGTGTGTGTGTGTGTGTGTGTGTGTGTGTGTGTGTGTGTGGTGGTCCTAGCCTTGTGGGAGCAGGAATATATGCGCTTTTTCCCTTGTCACAGCATTTAGGGCTGGGTCACTTGGCCACATGCACACACACACACACACACACGCATGCACGCACACGCAGATGCGGACAGGCTGGAACACACACACATGTTAACCACTCTCTCTGTACACGTGCGGCGACGACACCGCGCACAATGCTCTCACAGACGCACACACGTCTACGCACCGCGATCAGGAATGGCAGTTGAGATGACTCCTACATCGTATTGACCACTTATACTTAGGCTGCCACAACTGACAAATAGCCTGCTGTAATCATGGGTATTTACAGCTGGATACCAGGGTGTCATTACCCACTTACCAGCAAAACAAGAGGGCCCTCTTCCCTTCATCCCGTTGCCTGCCTCCTCGTCCTTCAACAGCCTCCCATCTTTGTCTTTCATTTAATTCTGTCTCTTTTTCTATTTTTGAAGTGTTCATTTCTGCTTGTTGTTTTCTTTCTGTCTCTTCCCTGATCTGAGCCACCAACTGCCACTCAAGTTCAAATCCTGTTGCGATTGGTCCATTTACCACACTCTCGCCTGTGATTGGTCAGTTTTGCATTGCTCACACCTCTTTCCCCTAATCGTGTATTGGATTGGTGTTTCGTCGTTGCAGAAGCAGCCGTCTGCAGCCTAGCTGAAGATGTCTGATAATGGGGAGGTCGAAGACAAGCCCCCAGCCCCGCCCATGAGGAACACCAGCACCATGATTGGCTCCAGCAGCAAGGACCCCGCCCCCTTGAACCATGGGTCTAAGCCCCTCCCCCCCAACCCAGAGGACAAGAAGAAGAAGGATCGATCCATCAGGTCAATACTCACGGGGGGAGGAGACAAGAGTAAGTGCTTGGCCTTCACATTATCTTTACACCACACACACACACACACACACACACACACACACACACACACAACACACACACACACACACACACACACACACACACACACACACACACACACACACACACACACACACACACACACACACTCTCAGTACTTAGCATACTGTCAACCTGCACTGTATCACTTTCTCACGACAGTCAGCACTTCAGCCCTGCAGTGAAGTTACACTTCAGTTAGGAGGGCAGGATGCCGTAATGGTCATGTGACTCCCACCCGAGAGTTTGTGGGTTCGGTCCTCAAAGTCCACCCCGCCAGGCCACCTTGAGCAAGATGCTCTGCTCCCTCATGTCTGGATAATGTGTCTGCTGAAATATGGAATAGTATTCATTATTGTCCAAATTGATTGGGAAAGATTAGGTAAAAAACAAAAAATCGCACCAAACTAAATGAATTCAGATATTCCTTTGTATCTCTGAATAAATGCTGTTGAATTGATTGACAGGGGTTAGGTAGAGCATGTTTAACTAGCTTGCCCAGTCTGCTGGCATGTATTCCCCAGTGTGTACATCGCTTTAGTGGAGCATAGTTTACTAGCTCTTGTTACATCGCTGGGGGACATGTATACTTCATCTTCCCTTCTTTTAAAACCCTTGTCAAAATATCAGTTAATAATTCAAATGAAGAGGTTTGGTTACCAGCGATGCACGATACACTGCCAACACATCCTATCTCGTGTTTCACGGTTGAACAATGAAAGAAAAAGCTGGTTATAACTGACCAGCTGTGACCAGTGAGGTCTAGTTTATCTTTGCTCTTCCCTCTGATCTCCACCTAGTGGTGCGGGGGGGAAGTGAATCCCATGTGTGTGAGTGGATCATGACCATTCATGTTCCTTGGTACTGTGCAGTAATATAAGGGGCAGTCTAGGTGTGTGGGTGAAGCTATACCTCACAAGGTCTCTCCACACCTGTATCGGTTCATTGCCTTGCTCAAGGACACTCAAGGGCGCTAGGAAATTCAACACTGCTGGCTACATTACATTGAGTTGCAAAAGGCTGCCAATAGCAAGACTCTGCAGAAGTTTGAAAACACCAAACTTGTGACCTCAAAGTTGCCATGCCAAAATAAATGTAGACGTCATCAGAAACATCCTTTGCCAGTTTGAGCGGCAGAGAGTGTTGAGTGGTGTAGAATAGAACCGATACTGTAGACGAGGAATGCATCACTTGATGTGACCGCAAAAGCTCCTCTCTGGATCTAAGCTTGTTAGAGCTAATTAGCCACCATGAAGCATGGGGCAGCAGCATGGCTAGCTAGCCTCTCCCCAGCATGTAGAGTGAATAATGCTAACGGCGTCAGGGCGCTAGGTACTAGCCTCATTGTGTCAGTCCTGTGCAGGGGCAAACGAGGCCTCGTTATCCCACCGTGTAATCACCTTCGCATTACAGACTTAACCGCTGTCCACGCCTAGTTACCGCCTTGTCTTAGCGCACCACAAAGGGATTTCGCCTATTAGCATTTCAGCTTAACTGGCTGAGGGCGTCAGCCCTCTGTGCTTTACGCATAATTACATCCATCGATTTAAAGACTTGTGTTCTTAATTCCTCTTTATGCTTTTGTATCCGATTTGTTCTTTCAGTACAGATGCATTTTGTTGCACTGTTTCCTTTCTTTTGTTCACTGTTTTTACCCAATGTACTCTTCCCCGGTCTCATGAAAAAGATTGACCTTTCGTGTGTCTCATGTTTTTCCGCTGACGGATCAAATCGACCTTTTCCGTCTCCAGGTCTCTAAAGTGAGGCGAAAGTGAGACGAAAGAGAGCCTGCGCTGTTGTTGTACTCCTTTTAAAAAAAAACATACAAACTGCTTTGAAACAGGTGTTCATGTGACACACACGAACGCACACGCAAGCACACACAGCCACACACACACACACACACACACACACACACACACACACACACACACACACACACACACACACACACACACACACACACACACACACAAACACACCTGTCGAGAGGCTTCCTGCCGCACCAGCATGCGGCTCTCACGGCTGGTGTTAATTACATTCCTGTTAGCTGCCCCTCGGTGGCCATTAACAAGCTAACGGAGCCTGACCTCTGACCTTGAGCAGCTGCCGGCTGGCATTGACCCCAGACTGAAACAAATGCAAAGGCCTCATCACCTCTTGCTGGGACACTCCGGTATGAACGATGATCCCAGTTAAACATTGCTAAATCAAATGGTTGTTTTTTTTATGTGTGTAGAAACAGTTGTATGAGCATTAGCAAAGCAGAGAGCTAATCTCAAGCGCCTTTTCACTGCCTGGTGGATCAGATCTTGATATCTGATGATGCTTCATGGAATGGTGTTGTGTGGGAGCATGCAGTGGTTTATTGGGTTTGCTGGGGAGAGGGTGGTGGGCAGGTTTTGGGGGTGGGGCGATGCAGGGGGGGGACGGACTTCCAGGTCTTCAATCTGAGGCCCTTTTGGTGGCAGAGTAACCTTGTGATGCCTATCCAAAATGTAATCTCGGCCCTATTTTTCTCTCTCTCTCTCTCTCTCTCTCTCTCTCTCTCTCTCTCTCTCTCTCTCTCTCTCTCTCTCTCTCTCTCTCTCTCTCATCTCTACTCCTCATGTAATCTCGGCTCTCTCTTCTCTCTCTCTCTCTCTCTCTCTCTCTCTCTCTCTCTCTCTCTCTCTCTCTCTCTTTCAGCTAACAAGAAGAAGGAGCGCCCAGAGATCTCTCTTCCGTCTGATTTTGAGCACACCATCCACGTTGGCTTTGATGCCGTCACTGGAGAATTCACCGTGAGTTTGTGTGTGTGTGTGTGCGCGTTGGTTTTTCCAATGATTATATGATCTGCCTTTGGTATATTTCCCAGTGCAACACACACAACACACAATTGTGTCCCTGCATTTATGTGTGTACATGCACACTACACAAGAAAAGCTTGTTATTTTTCATTGTTGTGTGAGCGTGTCATTGGGTTCTGTTACCCAACAGGAACCAGAATAGTATGTCATCTTCAAGCATTGCATATACATGATCTAACCATGTAACTCAATCTTTGTGTTTTGGTTGGTCCGCTGTGAGTTCACGTCTGGGTCTTTAGTCTTAGGCTTGCATTGAAATGCACAAACGTGCTCGCCGCACACTCACAGAATGTGGGCCAGCGATGGGTGGACACATGAGTAGTACTAGGGGATGGTGGGGGGGGGGGGACAGAGGGATAAACAGAAGAGTGCGTGATGAACTCAGATGAGCAGAAAGATGAAGGGAAAGACTGGGGACTTTGACCCAGTTCCTTGTGGGGCCCTGGTAGAGCTCACCATGGGCCGAAGCATCGTCCCACCACTCTTAATAAGGACCGGGACTGTCACTGATCCCTCTGAAGGGTTCTATGCTCCGAGTGCTTTATCATAGCCTTCCCTCAACCGCGCTAGGTACGGCTGCAGCATTGAAGTAGTTTGTGAGTAAAGCAGCGCTACAATGTCTTTTTAACTTCACGTGTGTGTGTGTGTGTGTGTGTGTGTGTGTGTGTGTGTGTGTGTGTGTGTGTGTGTGTGTGTGTGTGTGTGTGTGTGTGTGTGTGTGTGTGTGTGTGTGTGTGTGTGTGTGTGTGTCCAGGGCATGCCGGAGCAGTGGGCGCGGCTCCTCCAGACCTCCAACATCACCAAGCTGGAGCAGAAGAAGAACCCGCAGGCCGTGCTGGACGTGCTCAAGTTCTACGACTCCAAGGAGACCTCCAACAGCCAGAAATACATGAGCTTCACCGGTACACGTACACACACACACACACACACACACACACACACACACACACACACACACACACACACACACACACACACACACACACACACACACACACACACACACACACACACACACACACACACACACACACACACACACAAACATGTATGCTATATACACACACACACACTTCAAGAAGTGCAGAAATGCAGACACAGCCTCAGATGAAATAACCAGATCTTTGGAATCACACACACACAGGCACAACATATCTGTGAATGCACATATACACACAGATACTTTGCATACTTCTCTAGAAAGATAAAAGGAACGAGCCGGATTAGAGTTTAGCACCATGTTAAGCACTCATTCCTTTTGTGTGGCCTTGTGGCCACACAAATGCATTCATGCACACTGATAGACCATCACGTATTATAGGTAAAACAAGGCAGCTTTATCCAGGAATACTGCCCAGTTTAGCAGGAGCGCAGCTGATGTTCTCACCATCTGTCCACAAACACGGACGCCTCTTTCTTGATATGTTGTTATATAAGGTGCTTCACTGACGCTGTGATTCTCAAACCGTTCTTTGTGCTTCTTCAGACAAAAGTGCAGACAACTACAGCTCCTCAGTCACAACGGTGAGAATTTGTCTCCTGAAAAAATGTATTTTTATCCATATTTTTTTGGCTGTTAGGGTGTTGTTGTTTTCTTACGAAACCGCCGCGTGGGAAATCATGTGAGCTACGCCTCTTTGATGCTGCATCACAGAAACAAATTAAGCAGACTTCTTTTTTTAATAGCTGTGAAAGTAAAGAGAGAGAGAGAGAGAGGAGAGAGAGAGAGAGAGAGAGAGAGAGAGAGAGAGAGAGAGAGAGAGAGAGAGAGAGAGAGAGAGAGAGAGAGAGAGAGAGAGAGAGAGAGAGAGAGAGAGAGAGAGAGAGAGAGAGAGAGAGAGAGAGATAATAATGTGTGGAAATAAACTTAATTTGTTTTTTAATTAACTAGCCTGACAATGTCAATAGTCTTTCTGTATCTAAGTACAGAAGACATCTTTGTTACAATAATAACATATTGGTTTTGGAGAAGCCTCAAAGAAGGTTATGATTTATACTATATGAAGGTGTCTCAACCCAACCAAAAGGATGTTTGCACAATACCTTACCAAACACAAGATGGAAGTTCAAAGTCTGTTACCAGGGAACTGAAACGAACCCAACTCCGAAATAATAATTAACATGCTACACTATGTCACTTAGCCAATTCAGTTATAGTCTTTCAGGGCCAAAAATATTCATGATTGATTGAAAATTGGTTCAAACAATCTTGTATTGTGATTTAATTGTTTGGTATCATCGCGATTGCATCTCTGAAACAATATAGAGGAAAGGCTGTTATATTCCTGCTATGGGTGCACACTGGTTGGCATTTCTGCAAAGGCTCCCGGAAGAACTGTTGATTTTACCCAGTTTGGCTAGGTGTGTCTAATGTTAGCTGTTGGCTATTCAGGGGTCGAGGTGTGTCGAGGGCTAGCTGTTGTTTTGCCAGTTTAACTTTGTGTGTAGAAGGTTGTCTGTTTGCTAGCCAGGCATGTAGGTGAGCCGTAAGGGTCATCCCTATGTTCCCCGGTTATAAAAAAAAAGATCCTATGTTCCCCGTTTTTCCGAAAAAGGGACCTATGTTCCCCTGTAGCAATACATACCGGGGAGCATAGGACCCTTTTTCTGAAAAAGTGTTCGATGTTCCCCGCAATCTATCAATCTTTAAAAAATATTTAAACTTTGGCGCGACATTCGCGTGATGACAGCCAATCAGCGTTCAACAGCGTGGCCGCTGAGTGACATGTTTAACGTAACAGCCAATCAGCGTTCAACCGGCCAATTTAGTGCAGCGCAGTCCGGGGCGAACTGCAACATTGAGGAGAAAGTGGTTTTTGCCGTTTGCGACTCCCGGAGCTCTCTAGTATATAATATAATATAATTGTATAATAACACGGCCAAAAGCTCTGTGCGCCTCCGAATGGCCGTAGCGGGAGCTCTCGCAGGGATTGGGCTTCTCGGGGTTTATTTACCGGCGTCGGGTTCTCCGACGCCTCTAGCTCGTCCACAAAAGGTAAAGACATGCAATGGTGGTTATCTCGGGCGGAATTTGGCAGTAATGGTGGAAAAAGTAACAGACCGGGGAACATAGGACTCTTTTTTTGAAAAAGGGTCGATGTTCCCCGGTCACATACATATCGGGGAACATAGGACCCTTTTTGGGAAAAGCGGGGGACCTTTAAAAAAGAAAAGAAAAAAAAAAAAGGTCCTATGTTCCCCAGTCTCGTACAAAGAGGGTAACATAGGACCCGGGGAACATAGGACCCGGGGAACATAGACACGCTCCCCAGTAAGCTAGCTATTAGCTAGCTACATTACCAACAGAAGGCTAGCTGTTGGTTAGCCAGGTCTCTCTATTGGCAGTAGGCTAGCTGTAGGATGCTACTTTGTTTAATGGATTGAGTATACTGCAGGAAATGTGGAGGAGGATGGGTGATGTCTCTCTCTCTCTCTCTCTCTCTCTCTCTCTCTCTCTCTCTCTCTCTCTCTCTCTCTCTCTCTCTCTCTCTCTCTCTCTCTCTCTCTCTCTCTCTCTCTCTCTCTCTCTCTCTCTCTCTCCTCCCTGCATTGTGAATCAGCATCTTTCCCTCCACTTCCTGTCTCTGCCACTCCGCAGCCTGGCTGCTAGCCTACTGTTAGAGAGAGAAAGCGATAGAGAGAGGCAGCAACAAAGGGAGAAAGTCAGAGAGAGAGAGCCAGGGAGAGGGAGAGGGCGGCAGAGATAGAGACCGAGAGAGAGAGAGAAAGGTGAAGTACAGAATGGGCCGCTCCAGTCATGGTCAGGTCGTTGGGATCCAAACAGCGGAGACAGAGAGAGGCACCAGCAGAGACGGAGTTCAGAGGGAGGAGGCGACGAGGGAGTGACGAGGGCGAGGGTAGAGGAAGAGTAGAGGACGGAGACATAGCGAAGAAGAAGAAGAATGTCCCGGAAGTCTTGAGGGACAGGGAGCGAAACAGGAAGTGAGGTCAGAGCCCCCAGTAGGTGATGCTGGTGCTCGTGGCGTGGTGGGCCAATGTTGTGTCAAAGCCCAGCAGCGGGCGTCACCCGACTAAGCCCCGCCCCCTCCTCTCTTCTTCCATACTCCTTCAGAACTCCAAGGCCGTGTCGGAGACGCCCGCCATAGCAACCTTATCCGAGGGCGAGTCTGAAGACGAGGCGGTTCCGCCGCCGGTCGTCGCGCCGCGACCGGAACACACCAAATCGGTGAGGCCACGCATCTACATTTACGCCATCATTAACCTTCTCGCTCGGTCTCGCTCACAGATGGAGGTTCTTAACAATGCTCACTTTATCTCTGCTTCACACGTTCACAGTCAGTCATAGCAGCCGCTCTATCACAGACACTCACGCACACACTCACACACACATACAGACACAAACACGGGTTCTCACAGACACACACGCGCTCCTCCACACACACAGGCTTACACACACACCCGAACACAGACTCACACGCACGCATGCACGTACGCACGCACACACACACACACTCGCACACACACACCTTAACAAAGCCCTATATTCCATACCTACTCTCCCACCCTTTATAATATTGGAAGTGTAGCTACTTCCATGTTAATTTATTAATTTACACAGAATATCTCATCGTCAAAGTTAAAAAGTTCTTTTTTTAAAGAGCAATTAGACCACTGTGAGAAAAAAGGCTTGGAAGAAATCAATTTACAATTTGGAAACATAACTCTATGTAGAACAAGTTCCTTTCTGACACCCTCGTACATCAAACAGGCCCACATCAAACTAATTAGTAACTAAAGAGCCTTGTGCAGCAGAGTACAACGCACACTCGCACAAACTGTTTAGGACTATCGTCCCTTCCCAAATATAATATCAAAGTTATAGCAGCCTTTGGAACTGATGGATATTGATTCATATTTTGTCACACGAATCCCTCGCTCCCCCATACACACACACAGGCTGCTTGTTTTATAGCTCATTAAGTGACAGCAGAGCACAGTGACATGACATGCATAATTAAAAAGGATGCCATAATAAAACCTCTCTCTCATTCTCTTTATCTCTCTCGCTCTCTCTCTCTCTCTCTCCCTATCTCCCTCTCCATATCTCTCTCTCACTCTTCTCTTTTATCTCCGCCTCTCTCTCTTTACCTCTCTCCCTATCTCCCTCTCCATATCTCTCTCTCACTCTTCTCTTTTATCTCCGCCTCTCTCTCTTTACCTCTCTCCCTCTCCATATCTCTCCCTCTCTCTTTTCATTTATCTCCGCCTCGCTCTCTTTACCTCGCTCGCTCTCCCAGATATACACCCGGTCGGTGATCGACCCCATCCCCCCTCCCCCGACCAAAGATGCAGCGACCTCGCCCATCTCTCCACCGGCCGCCACAGCTTCAGCTGCCGTCCCCGCCCCTCCCACAGCAGAGGGCGGAGCCAGTAGCCCGCCTAGCGCAAGCCCCGCCCCTGGACCCTCCGTGCCCCGCCCCCTGGACAAAACCAGAAAGAAGAAGATGTCCGACGAGGAGATTCTTGAGAAACTACGTAAGAGGCCGAAAGAGACGCACAAAAAATACACACGCACATTAACAGACACATACTCACAATGACACTTATTTACAGACGGCCCTACATATCAAGGTGATAATATTATTGTCATAGTTAGCGTCACAGACTCACAGGCTGCCTGGGTTCGTATCTCCCCCCTAACCCATCACCTGGGACTGGATGGAGGACGTTGTTTTTGCTGTATTTCAAAATTGTACATTTCTATTTTTAACCATTCCAGTGCTTGCATCACACTGCAATAATGATACTCGATAAGGAAACATTTATGAGAAAGAACAAATTTGTTGATAAAATCCACATTTGTTCAGTTATCTTGATATAGAGATCATTTTAAGATAATCTCTCTCTCTGTTATGTCCATACAGACTATGTATTTCACTACAGAGTTTTTGTATGTATCTCCATAAGGACATCCACTTTGTTTGCATTTCATTTCTGTTCTCCACAATAAAAGCCTTTATTTTTTTAAACCTATGCCCCACGCGCTCCAGACGTGTTCAGGTCTCCCTCTGCTGGTAAGATCGGGATACTGCGCGTCTGTCTCTTAACAGACAGACCAGCTATCCACTCTGCCCTGCTCTCCCTGTTGTCCCGCCCTCGCGTCTGATTGGCCCTCTTGTTGTTTGCCACGTCAATCTCCTGCAGTTATTTGGTGTCTCTGAGAGACAGAGTGCCTCTCAGCTGTTTGTCCTCAACTTCCACTCCTGTGTCCTCTGGTGCTCCGACTACACATCTACTACACACTCTTTCTTTCTTTCTTTCTTTCTTTCTTTCTTTCTTTCTTTCTTTCTTTCTTTCTTTCTTTCTTTCTTTCTTTCTTTCTTTCTTTCTTTCTTTCTTTCTTTCTTTCTTTCTTTCTTTCTTTCTTTCTTTCTTTCTTTCTTTCTTTCTTTCTTTCTTTCTTTCTTTCATGTTGTCATTTATTCCTTTTCTATATTTTGTCTTTTCTTTCCTGCATTTGTCTCATTTCGTTCTTTGTCTTTCTTTTTCATTCCTTGTTTTTGAATTCCTTTCCTTAATCCTGTTTTGGTTTTGTAACATTTCAGTCATAGATTTTCCAAATGTGCATAATCTCTCTCTTGTAATCTTTCCCATGCTGTCATCTCATCTGTGTTTTGTTTGATTTCTATCTTGATTTTGTTTTCAAAAGGAATGAGAACGAATAGATATCATGGGTTCTATTCATTCTAATTCTGTACTCAAATATTAAATGGCAAAAATGTAAGATAGTCCTGTGAATACTTTACGTCTTTCTCTAGAACCTTCCATGTGAACATTTGTTTCGTTGTTGTTCCTTCATGTTCTACTCATTCTTACGCAATTTTTCTCTCTTCCCCTCTAACTCACGTTTCCATCTCCATGGGTCATTAAATTTGTATTCTCCCACTTTCTCTCTCTTTTTGCCTTCTCTCTCCCGCAGGAAGCATTGTGAGTGTAGGGGACCCTAAAAAGAAGTACAGCCGCTTTGAGAAGATCGGACAGGGGTAAGACCTTCTGGGTTCCCTGGGCATCCTTGTTCTAAATATACCTTTCACCATCGTCCTTATAAATGTGTGCATATAGATGTACATAATATGTATATGACATGCATGGTTAATTAGCATATATCACAACGATATGGTATTATATATACGCAATATTATACCAAAATCAAAGGGATTGATTCTCACCCTGAAGCCAGTATTTATAGCTAGTTGGTTTGGGAGGCCCTGCTGGTACCGGCTGTTGACTGTTCCTCTGCTCCTGTGTGTTCCCAGGGCTTCCGGAACCGTCTACACAGCCATAGACATCGCTACTGGACAGGAGGTAGGGTCTCCTCCTGACTCTGTCCGTCTTTCTGTTAGCGACTCGTCTGTCTGTCCTACAAATGTACTTGTACATGTACTGTAGGACAGACAGACTAGGGCTATACAAACAGTTTTTTGTTTGTATAGCCCTAGTCGATAACTAATATCCAGCTCTCTCTCTCTCTCACTCTGTCGCTCTCTCACTCTCTCTCGTGTCTCCATATGTCTCTTTCTCTGTCTCTCTCTCTGTCTCTGTCTCGCTCTCTGTCTCTGTTTCCTTCTCACTCTCTCCATGTCTCTCTCTGTCTCCATGTGTCTCTCACCTAGGTGGCCATCAAGCAGATGAACCTGCAGCAGCAGCCTAAGAAGGAGCTGATCATAAACGAGATTCTGGTCATGAGGGAAAACAAGAACCCCAACATTGTTAACTACCTGGACAGGTAATAGACACACACACACACACACACACACACACACACACACACACACACACACACACACACACACACACACACACACACACACACACACACACACACACACACACACACACACACACACACACACACACACACACACACACACACACACACACACACACACACACACACACACACACACACAACCACACGCACACATCACATCCACATGCACGACCACACATACTGCATAAGACATTAAGGTTTCACTGCAAACATTCTCATCACCATAGTAACAAGAAATCAAAAGTGTGACAGGATTTACAATATGGATAGACTTTTCTCTTGTCATCTGTGACATTGTGTGTGTGTCGGTTTTTGTTTGTGTTTGTGTGTGTTGCCATAGTTACCTTGTTGGAGATGAGCTGTGGGTGGTGATGGAATACCTGGCAGGGGGTTCGCTGACTGACGTCGTCACGGAAACCTGCATGGACGAGGCACAGATCGCCGCAGTATGCAGAGAGGTAGGATCATGTTTGTGTGTAATTGAAACAAAACCTAGGACTGCTAGCAGACGCAAAAGGTATGAACACCCACATGCACCACCCTACCCCAGTGACCACCCTTCTCCTACAATCCGCAGAGACACGTCAGTAGGGGGCAATGAGATATGTGTCCCCAATCGATTCGGAGTGAATCCGAGTCACTGTCCGAGAGAAAATGCAGTTTATTAGGCGATTTGGAGCACTAGTGCTTAGCTTAGCATTTATTCAACAGTATCAGTATTATTGGCGCTACAACTTTCACCGCATGTTTGGAGCTATCGACCCAGAACTTGACACACTTTCTTTAGGGCGATGGCATCAATGTGCCTACGTAGTTTTCAGGTCCTGGCACATAGTGAAGTGGAATTGTGATGGATTGAATATTGCAAAATACCCTCGACCCATCTTTCTGTCTCGGTCTCACCCTCTCCCTCTATCCTTCTATGTCTCTGTCCCTCTGTCTGTCTGTCTCCACAGTGTCTGCAGGCGCTGGAGTTCCTCCACTTTAACCAGGTCATCCACCGCGACATCAAGAGTGACAACATCCTCCTGGGCATGGATGGATCCGTCAAACTCAGTCAGTCAACAATGAACTTCTGATTAACTATGGCAAACTGTAGGACGTTTGTTTGACCAATGAAAATGTAGTGGAAAAAGCAGTATAAATTAACTGTGCCGATTACTCCTTTTATTTGCAAACTTCCTTGGCTATAAAGCGCTCTCATTTTCTGGGTTGAGGAAATGTGTTGTAGTTCTATTGTATGAACAGTAGGTGGTGCTGTGCCCTTCTGAAGGATATGGTTGAAAGAGTACAACGTGTCCAAAGCAGAAAATGCCATACAAAGACATCATTAGCATGTATACCTTGTTGTCTTTTTAAACGATTCCTGAACCTAGTCCAATTAACAGTTCGCCCCTAGTAAAGTAATCAAACCAAAAACCCTGACAGTGTTAATGCCTTGCTCCAGCATGACCTACAAAACCTGACCCATGTTTCTCTCTCCCTCTTGCTCTCTCTCTCTCTCTCCCTCTTGCTCCCTCTCTCTCTCTCCCTCACGCTCTCTCTCTCTCTCCCTCTCCCTCTCTCTCTCTCCCTCTCCCTCTCCCTCTCCCTGTCCCTCTCCCTCTCTCCATTGCAGCTGACTTTGGCTTCTGCGCCCAGATCACCCCTGAGCAGAGCAAGCGCAGCACCATGGTGGGCACGCCGTACTGGATGGCCCCGGAGGTGGTGACCCGCAAGGCCTACGGGCCCAAGGTGGACATCTGGTCCCTGGGCATCATGGCCATCGAAATGGTGGAGGGGGAGCCGCCCTACCTCAACGAGAACCCCCTCAGGGTGAGCGCGCGTGTGTGTGTGTGTGTGTGTGTGTGTCGAGGCTGTGTCAGGTGGTGCTGGTGGTTTGGGTCAATTCAGGGACAAAGAGAATGTATTAGACAAGCTAAGATATTTTCTTTATAAATCCCAGATGAGAAATTAAGGGGATATTGGCTGCAGATAGAATGAGAATAAATAGATTAAAATTTCAGATATAAGACCACTAGGGCGGGCTGTGTCGTCGCTTTTTATTTTTTTACAGAGATTTTAACTTTCAAGGACATTTTGTCCATAGAGGATGCGGGAACAAAGTCATTAGTGTGTATGTATACGTTGTTGTTTTTCAGGGTGGCACCATCAACCATGTCGTTTTGATAATAATGTCACAGAAGAAAAGGAATTGGCCTGGGATCTCACTTAAGTTCAATTCAATTGTATCTGTACAGCCCTTAATCACAGTGACAGACTCATAGGGCCTGACAGCCCACATACATTAATGCCAGCTCCCTTTTACGTTTTTAATTTATTAAAAAAGAAAACAAGTGGTTTTATCTCATTCCAGACAATGACTTGGCAGTTAACTGTATTGAACAGCTCCATTTGTTTTGTGTCTCACTGCCATCCCATAATTGCAATCTCCACACAATTGCCTCTACAGTCAAGCTGACGGGTACTAAAGCAGTGCAGTATTTAAACAGTGTCTCTGTGTTTGTGTGTGTGTATCTATATGTGTGTGTGTTTCTGCATGTTGTGTGTCGGTATATGTGTGTGTGTCTGTGTGTGTCTGTGTCCATCCGTCCAGGCGCTGTACCTCATCGCCACCAACGGGACCCCTGAGCTCCAGAACCCTGAGAAGCTGTCCTCCGTGTTCCGGGACTTCCTGAACCGCTGTCTGGAGATGGACGTGGAGAAGAGGGGCTCGGCCAAGGAGCTGCTGCAGGTACTGCCCAGCGTGTGTGTGTGTGCGCGCGTATGTATATACAGTATATATATATGTATAGGTGTGTGTGTGTGTGTGGGGGGGGGGAGTCTGTGTTTTATCAGTATATAACCTTTCCAAGTAGCTGTTGATGTTGGGCTGTGGGTTTGTATTCACGTGTGTGTCTCAGGTCTGCTCTCTGTACTTGAAAGATGGCCGAGGTGCTTCACTGCATAATGAGACTGACTCAGTGTGTGAGTGGATGGGAGGGAGAGAGCGGTTAAATCGCTGTAAAGCTGTACCAAAGTGACTTACGTGGGAGGCCCGTTCCTCCTGTTACATTAGAGCGAGCGAGGGGAAGACGGACTGAGTGGGAGCGGCGGTAGGGAGTAGCTCCTGAGGTCATTACATTGAAGGTCTCTGTGTTTTCGTGGGATAATAATGGAGTTCATCAATAGATTATATAAGGAGCCGCTGTGAGCGGACGCAGTAAAGCTGAGGGAAGGAGGCGCCTCTTTTCAAGGCTCTTACAAATTGTATCATAATATCTGAAGCAGCAAATGAACGCAAGAATATTTAATTAGTTGTCGTCAAAAGCATTTCTTGGGCATTTCTTCGGGTTTAGTGTTGTTGCCGAATCACCCATCACTCTCTCCCACTCTATGACTCTCTGACTCTCTGTGTGTCTCTCTACCAGCATCGGTTCCTGAAGGAGGCCAAGCCGTTGTCCAGCCTGACCCCTCTCATCCTGGCTGCCAAGGAGGCGGCCAAGGCCAACCGCTAACCAGCTAGCCTAGCCAGCTAGCCTAGCCTTGCACTCTTCCAACAATCCATCTCTCCATCCATCTCCCAACTCTCCTCCTCTCTTTTCTTGGGGTGGGGTGGGGGGGGTAGGGTGTGTCACCATCAGCCCCTTGGCTCTGTGACCTTTGAACCCCATGTTGACCCCCCCCCCCCCCCGTTCCACTGTTGCTAGGGCACCATCAGTGTCTCCAAGCAACTCCCACAAATCAACAGCGTTCAGTTTTTTCTCCACCTCTTTTTTTTTTATAATATCCTACTTGATGACGACGATGATGTGGAGGAGGAAGAGCGGGTTCGCTGGTGACATCATCGAGGATGACTGCATGATGGCTCACACAAATCTGGTGTGATGGTTTCCATGGTACCAACGGCCTCCTCGGAGGATTGATTCAACCGATACCCAAAGACTCATGGGAGATTTTTTTTCCTCTTTCAAATTGTTTTATTTCTGTCTGAAAATCCCACGCCCTTCATCGGCCCAACGGTCCCCCGCTGCGGACGGCGTCCTCATCTGTGTGTAGCTGTGTGTGTGTGTTTGTTGTGTTTGCATGTGATCGAGAGAGAGGGATTTAGTGATCATTTTACCGGGTCAAAGGTACTAGTCTGGAACTTTCTCTTTCAGTGGATTATTCCACTGGCTCAACTGTAATCTTCTTCGCTCTCAAAGTGCATTTCTCACACTTTGTTTTATCAAATTGTATTTTTTATTATTTTTTAAGTTAAGCCTTGGGATGGGTTGGGGGTCAGTTTGTGACGTTGGGGTATTTTTGGTTTCGTTGATATAGCATTAGCTATAGCAGTGCAGTGAATGGTGCAAGTTGGGCCCTGTCCGCAGAGTGAGCCCTGCGTTATAGACTCAAGATAACATCAACTATAACGAAGATAGCAGCACACACGGGCATGCCCAGAGCCTGGGAGAGACCTGGTTGGACACTGTTGTTGGAGTCCCCCCACCCCCACCCACCACTCCTTTCATGGCTGTTGCTAAGGAACTGGCCCCAGTCTAGTATACTGGGAGTTTCCAGTATTGTTTTAGCGCTCTGTGATGATGTTTTTATATCTGCACTCTATCATTCTTAGTATCTAGGCCAGCGAATGCATATTTAGCTTGTCAAGTCAAAAAATAAATGCTGTCCTTAAAGTAGAGGTTTCATTTCTCACTCCCGAAGCCGTGGACAGGTTGTAAATACCCACACTCAAAACGTCTCTCCAGATCTTTGCGTCAGGGGAGATGCTTGTTTTCTAATCGGAAAACTCCTGGTTGGAACCCCGCCCAAAGCACTACCGGTTCAGGTCTGGTAACTCGTTACGTTAATGGCAGCATTTATGATGACAAATCTATCGGGCATAAACAAAACCAATAACTACTTCCACAATATACCGATATTACCCATCATTCCAGCTGGCTAGCCAGGCCCTGTTCATTGGCTCTGGGACTCAACACAGCTGTCTGCGGGATTGAATGCGAGATTGATCGGGGGAGAGATTGATGTGCATGTCAACTGGAAACTGAACGTTCTTTTTTTATATGATATGTTTAAATGAAACAAAAAAAAAACTGTAGTGATGAATTGTGATGATGACGAGCTGCATATGTTGACGATGAAGAATGCCTGGGTCAGTTGGCTGAAGAGAAATATGTCAAACTTATTTTGTGACGAAGGAAAGCGTTGAGCATTACTTGTGGTACTGTGCGTGGACCTCTGCTGGAGGACGGGTTCAAACGGATATGAAACTGAGTTGTACATTTTATGTGTAAAAAAAATAAAAACTCAATTGTTAAAAAAAAAAAGACCACTACAGTATTAATCAAAGTAACGTCTTTCTCGGATTATTCTATTTCTAACTTCTGCTTAACTTACTTAATAGATTGAAAGAAAGAATATCATATAATCACACCAATACTTCACACCAGACTCCGGTATCAACTTATCAATAATTAACAACCAATTTTTAAATAGGGATTCCTACTTCTTGTCTCTCTGGCCCTCTTAGCATCTCCCTGCCTCTGTGTCTCTACGTCTCTCCGTGTCTATGGAGGCCGGCCAGGTGTTGGGCTGTTCTGAGTCCTAGTCCAGAATGTTCCGGATTTGAATCCCACCCGAATCCCTGCCTACCTGGATTGAGATGTTTAACCTCAACGTGGTCTTGTTTTTAAAATGTACCCGACTAGAAAAGCACTACGAAGCGTGTGGATGAAAGTGCCTGCTTAGTGACTTACCTGTACATAGGGCCGCTACTCTTTCCCGTTCCCCCCTCGTCTTATTCCCAGCTTTTGCTCTCCTCTCGTCACAAATCCACTGCTCTGATTGGAGGTCCTCTCTCTCTCTCTCTCTCTCTCTCTCTCTCTCTCTCTCTCTCTCTCTCTCTCTCTCCTCTCTCTCTCTCTCTCTCTCTCTCTCTCTCTCTCTCTCTCTCTCTCTCTCTCTCTCTCTCTCTCTCTCTCTCTCTCTCCTGCGTAGTGAGGGTATTTTTAGCAAAGCTTCTGTACTGCAGGGTGGAAGCTGGATATAAAACCTCCATTATTCCTTTCATGCCTTCCCCTCTATCCAATTAAGTTTTCCTATTGCTTTCTTTCTTCTCTCCGTCTCCCTCCTAAACTCCTTTCTTCCCCTCCACCTCCTCCTTCTCTTCTCTGTGTGTGTGTGTGTGTGTGTGTGTGTGTGTGTGTGTGTGTGTGTGTGTGTGTGTGTGTGTGTGTGTGTGTGTGTGTGTGTGTGTGTGTGTGTGTGTGTGTACGCGTGGGTGAGCATGTACACGCGTGTAAGTGCATGTGTGTGTGTGTGTGAGAGACAGAGTGTACAGTTATTGCGTGCTCAGGTTCGTGTGGAGGTAAGTACGCAGAGAGGACAGGGCTTACCCTTACCCTGTTTTTGGCAAAGTTGCGGTACAACAGCTCAAGTATTATAAAACCAAGTCTGATCTGTGTTAATCTGCTCATAGCTGGTTCAGCCCCTGTTACGGGACAAACACTGCTTATTGTTTGAAGGCAAGGGGAATTCAATCCCAGACCAATTTTATGTTCTTAATTTAGCTCATTTACTACAGCCAACAGCACACAAATACTGTCTTACATTCACATCAGATTTGGATTTATTCTCGTTTGGTAGGGCTGTTTGCAACATGAACAACCATCTTTTGTATGTGAGGGATGAAGAAATGTGAAAGATGAATCCTTGATCGCTGTAACAGGACCAGAGTTCTCTAAGTCGATTAAAGCAAAACGAGGCTGCAATTTAAATTGACGTCGCTCTTAATCACAATTAGAATCGCATTGGGATTTGATCATGGGGAAATTGGACTCCATCTCCCAGAATCCCCTAGTGTACGTGATAACCAATGGGTGGGCTGTTTACCACTGACATTACAGTGCCACAGATAAAACCGCCAACTACACTAAAAGGTATAATAACATGGGACTTTACTGTTAAGATCAAGAGTATGAACATGTTGTGATTCCTATCCTCACAAATTTCCCTTAAGAGTTTGACCTTAACTAAAAGATATGTGATCATAATGCAGTTGTGGTTACGGTAAATGACGCGGCTTCATTTCTGCTCTAAATGACTTGAGAGAGGTCATAGGTCAAGGACGGAGTTATTTAGAAAATGGCAAGAAAACATGGCATAACATATACCCACAGCTCTGAATCATGTGTGTTACCACTTCAACCTCCGTACACCCTGAGCTCCTCTTATCTTGTTATGGGGTGTGTGTATCGGAGTGAGTGTGACACTTCCTCAAGGGCACATCGTTAATCGATCAGGGGACCCTCAAATTCTCAGTATGACCCTGAACACATTTAAATCCCCAAAATGTTTGAAATCCAGCCAGCCCCTCCCACTCTCCCTCTCTCTCTAATTTCAGACCAACCTCTCTGTAAGTCAATTATGTAAAACACAGTTCATCCCCCCCCAGCTGGGCACCAATAGGCCTTAATCTGCCTTAAGCCTCGCCCTCCCAATCCCCCCAACACTCCTGCCCCTCTCCCCTCTCCCCCTCCCTCTCTCCCCTTTCCCCTCTCCCCCCTGCGTCACCACCGGCGGTCGTCTGGCTGTGAAATTGGACTCCGCCTACTTATATATTTAATTCGGTCTCGTTCTAATTAAAAGTGGTAATTAGCATCGGCCCAGAGCCTTAGACACACACACACACACAATCCTTCGTCCCTCCCTTATCCCCATGCGGGTGTTGGCGGGTGGGGGAGTCTAGGCGGTAGACAGCGACGGTATGATAGTTGTCTGACCCCTCCAGCTCCCCCTGTGGCCGCGGGAGTTAGGGACGCGTGAGGTTGCGTAACCGTGCAGATCGCTCTCTTGTTTTGGGCAGAGGTTGTTCTGGTCTGGGGGGGCTGATACACAGAGCTGGACACGCCACTGGAAAAATACAGCAGGGGTCACCAACACCAACAGCCTGTGTCCCTCTAAGCTGGTGTGGGTCGTTGTCTCATGAATGCGCCCATGGTGTTGTAATTTGTGTGCTGGGGTGTTTTTGTTTTTCATCCCTAACATGACCTAGTATTTAAAATGTATTCACGCATCTTTATTTATGTGTTGGTTTGATAGTGACTTTGAACGACTTTATGCTCAGACATGGCCTTCTGCCACATCAGGGGAGGAAGAGGAGGTAGTAAGTCAATACATTTAGGTTCACAAAGAAATTGAAGTGAATCTGAATTGAATGAAAGTCAATGTCACTGAAAAAGCGTTTCATCAAAGCACATGGTTGTTAAAAAGCATATTTTTACTTTAAAACAAACAGTTGATTAACTTGCACAACTTGAGCCTCCCTCCAGTCATGAACTCTGGCCCTCTTAATGAGCACCACAATGGGTGTGGCTCAATTAACTTATGAGCTACAGCTGCAGACTATTACAGCCGTACAGGAACATGTGCATCTTTTAAAACATAGTTTAACAAAGTGAAGATGCCATTCACATCTTCACATTACCTTCCCCCTCTTTTAAGCTTGCAAACCCAGTTTCTCAGGTGACCGCCATTCTTCATTCCAAGATCACTCCTTCTTGGCCAAACACTGCATTATTCACAGCACACCGCCCAGCTCTGAGACTTCCCCCAATCCAGAACCAGTGGAAAATGTGCTCAGCCCTCTGCAGTTCCAGCAGATAACTGGGCCTCCAAGCACCAGCCCTTTCCCTGGGCCGCAGACTGGTCCTCCACTGGATCTCATCAGGAAGTCTTCCACCATTAGTGTCCTCCGCCACTGCTGTGCTGTCAAGGCTCGGCAATAGCTCCCCACAAGGCTCACGTCAGCAACAAGGAGTTCCCGAGCTATTCCTCCTTCAGGCTCTGGCCAACCCCACAGGACAGCAGCTCAACTCCACCAGTGATCTCTTCTTCTAGCAGGTCTCTTGGTTTACCTGCTCACCTTTCCCTGCGGTCAGCCTTGAAGCTCCTTGAACAATGTTGTTCGAAATGTGGGTCCCCTCCACTCGGCTAGAGGAATCATCCCACCACTGCCACCAAATGTGAAAAAGCGTTTCCTCAAAGCACATGGTTGTTGTTGTTAAAAAGCATATATTTACTTTAAAACGAACACAACAGTTGAGTAACTTGAGCCTCCCTCCAGTCATAACTCTGGCCCTCTTAAGGAGCACCAGAATGGGTGTGGCTCAATTAAATTATGAGCTACAGCTGCACACTATTACGGCCATACAGGAACATGTGCATCTTTTAAAACATAGTTTAACAAAGTGAAGATGCCATTCACATCTTCACAGTCACATATTAGGAGTTTCCATGGACTTGTGTTACCGCAGGAGGTCAACCGTGAGCTAGAATGCAGACCCAAGCAATTCTTCCACATGGTCACAACTCAAAAAGTGAGTGACGACCATAAAGTTCCACCATGCAGTGTACGAATGACGCATCCTGCAGGTAATCCCCAGCATGCTGTCCCCAGGTCACTCCGCGGTCGAATGCTGAAACAACAAACAAACCAAAAGCACGACTACATAATGTGGTTTAATTATGGCATTACAATGATCTCTACTTTGTACTTTGACCTGTAAACTGTCACGTTGAAATCCTAGCTTTTTTAGTACTCTTGGTATCATAACCTGTTCGGACGCATTTTTTACTTAGCGATGCATAATCCTACTAGTGTGTGTGTGTGTGTGTGTGTGTGTGTGTGTGTGTGTGTGTGTGTGTGTGTGTGTGTGTGTGTGTGTGTGTGTGTGTGTGTGTGTGTGTGTGTGTGTGTGTGTGTGTGTGTGTGTGTGTGTGTGTGTGTGTGTGTGTGTGTGTGTGTGTGTGTGTGTGTATTTTAACAATATGATAACACGATGCTTAGCCTGCTTACTCTCAACCTCTACCAACCTTCAAACTCTAAACTCTGTCTCTGATTCTCTCTCGCTCTCCCTCTGTCTCCCTAACTCTCCCTCTGTCTCTGTCTCTGTCTCTCTCTCGCTCTCCCTCTGGCTCCCTCTCTCTCCCTCTGTCTCTCTCTCCCTCCCTCTCCCTCTGGCTCAATCTGTCTCTGTCTCTGTCTCTGTCTCTGTCTCTGTCTCTGTCTCTGTCTCTCTCTCTCTCTCTCTCTCTCTCTCTCTCTCTCTCTCTCTCTCTCTCTCTCTCTCTCTCTCTCTCTCTCTCTCTCTCTCTCTCTCTCTCTCTCTCTCTCTAATACAGCAACACGCTAATACAGTGTCTAGTCAAGTTAATTGATAGGGGTCTAACATGGATACACATTCTCAGAGTTGCTGGCTTCACACGCACAATTTTGGGATTAGAGTTAGCTTGACAACAACCTTTAAAATAATCCTCCATCATGACATCAACAACAAAACATATTCGAGAAAAATAAATAAATATAGCTAGAATCTTTTCAATTTGTATTTGTCAAGTGGACAATCTGGTTCTGGCTGTAATCTCTTAAAATGCACACACACACAGACACACACAAACACAGACATACACACAAACACGCACACTCTGTCAGGGCCAATATGAGGAAATGCTTGAGACGAGCTCAATTAAAAGTCAATGCCAGTGTGTGCTTTATTTTATATGACACCCGTTTCAACAAAAACACATTTTCTTGTAACATTTAAATGACATTTCAACGTTTTTCTTTTCCATACTTAAAACAACCATAATATCGGACAAACATAGATGTTTGCTGTTCTGGGAAATCTCTTCATGATTCATGTTCAGTTAGCTTTTAGCTCTGAATTAGCCTTTTGTATGGAATCCTCAAATAATCCATCAGTAGTGTTTGTGGGCCAGTAATGGGATGGAATGGAATACCCGTCTGCTGCCATGGCGACGCGGTCCCTCTGTCTGAGGCGTCTGACTCTCCTCCCTCTAATAGAATCAGTGACGCAGGAGAACACAAGCTCCGCATGACCGTGCCCCCCCCTTCCCAAACCATCCTGTCGACCTCAAAAGACACCATACTATCCCTCCCTCACGCTCCTTTCTCTCACATCCCATCGTATGCTCTCTCTCTCTCTCTCTCTCTCTCTCTCTCTCTCTCTCTCTCTCTCTCTCTCTCTCTCTCTCTCTCTCTCTCTCTCTCTCGTTGTGACATCCCTTCATCGTGTTTCTTGATCGTCCTTCATCACCTGCACTCTCTTTCTGTTTCTTTCTCTCATTGTCTTTATTACACTGGCTAAAAGTTATTCCGCGTATAGTATACAGATGCCATATGCCTGTCTGTCTGCCGGTCGGTCTGCGTACCTGCCTCCCAGTCTGTCTGCTAGTTTGTCTGCAAGTCTGTCTGCCTGCCTGTCTGTCTGTCTGTCACTCTGTCTAACTTTCTCATCCAATTTCTTTCCCACTTTTTGCCCTCTATTCTATGTCATTCGTCCCTTAATCTTTAAATTTGAATAGCTCTCAGTCTCACTAGTGCACGCATCCCTCCCTATTCTGATCCTCTCTCTCTCTCGCTCCCTCTCTCGCTCTCTCTCTCGCTCCCTCTCTCTCTCTCTCTCTCTCTCTCTCTCTCTCTCTCTCTCTCTCTCTCTCTCTCTCTCTCCTCTCTCTCTCTCTCTCTCTCTCTCTCTCTCTCTCTCTCTCTCTCTCTCTCTCCGTCTCTCTATCTCGCTCCCTCTCTCGCTCTCTCTCCCTCTCACTTCCTCTCTCGCTCCCTCTCTCTCGCTCCCTCTCGCTCCCTCTCTCTCTCTCTTGCTCCCTCTCATCCTCTCTTTCCCCTTCCCTTCCATCTCCATCTGTCTCTCTCTCCCTCCTTCAGTCTTTCTCTTGGTCACTCACTGTCTCACTGTCTCTCTGTCTCACTGTCTCTCTGCGCAGGGTTGAGTAACGAGCTCTACTGAGCTCTACTGCTGAGTAGGCTGAAAAAGAGAGAAAGAGAAAGAGGGGTAAAGAGAAGGATGAGAGTAGAAGAGATAAAGGATAGAACAATTGGATTAGAGAGAGAGAGAGAGAGAGAGAGAGAGAGAGAGAGAGAGAGAGAGAGAGAGAGAGAGAGAGAGAGCAGAGAGAGGGCTGAGAGAGCAGAGAAGAGAGAGAGGAGAGAGAGAGGTACACCAGGATGGGTAAAGGGTTGACACAGCGGTGAAGGAGAGGTACACCAGGATGGGTAAAGGGTTTATTTATG
>OLKM01000816.1:0-28108 GCA_900291075.1 Melanogrammus aeglefinus
TATTAATTATGAGAGCCCGGATTAGTAAATTGCGCGTTGGTACGGACTTTTATTAATTGTGAGATCCGGAATTATGTAACATTCGTTGGTACGACTTTATTCAATTGTGAGATCCGGATTTTAGATTAACATTCCGTTGGTACGACTTTATTAATTGTGGATCCGGATTAGTAACATTTCCGTTGGTACGACTTTATTATATTGTGGAGTCCGGATTGTAAACATTCCGTGTACGACTTTATTAAATTAATGAGAGTCGGCTTAGGTAACATTACCGTTGGTACGCTTTATTAAAATTGTGAGAGCGCGGATTAGTAACAGTTGTTGGTTACGACTTTATATAATTGTGAGAGCCGGATTAGTAACATTCGTTGGTACGACTTTATTAATTGTGAGAGCCGGATTAGTAACATTTCCCAGTTGGTACGGACTTTATTAATTGTGAGAGCCGGGATTAGTAACTATGTTGTTATCCGTTGGTAGACTTTTAGTTAATTCGTGTGAGATCTGGATTAGTAACATTCCGTTGGTACAGGACTTTATAATGTGTGGAGACGCCGGATTGTAACATTGCCGGTGGTACCGACTTTAGTTATTAGTGAAGCCGGATTTAGGTGAAGAGCATTGCCGTTGTGACGCACTTTTATGTTATTGTGAGAATCGCGGATTCAGTGATCATCGTCCGCTGGTACGACTTCGGATTAATGTGTGAGAGCCGGCTTAGTAAACCTCGCGGTTGGTCAAGACTATTAGTTAAGTTGAGTGAGATTCCGGATTAGTACCATTCCGTTGGTATCTGACTTGTATTATTGGTGAAGCTGGTGCTAGGTGAACATCTGAGCCGCTTGGTAGACGAGGGCGCTTTTATTAATTGTGAGGAGGCGGGATTACGCTAACATTTCGCCGTTGGTTACGGACTTTCAATGGTCAGTTGGTGGGGCTTCGGATAGTGAACATTCACGTTTGGTAGACTTATTATATTGTGAGAGCCGGATTAGTAACATTCCGTTGGTACACTTTTAATTTATTGGTGAGAAGCCGGCTTAAGTAACATTCCGTTGGTACGACTTTAAATTAATTGTGAGAGCCGGATTAGTACATTCCCGTTGGTACGACCTGTTATTTAATTGTGAGAGCCGGATTAGTAACATTCACGTTGGTACGACTTTATTAATTGTGGATCCGGATGTAATCATTCCGTTGGGTACGCTTTATTAATTGTGAGAGCCGATTAGTAACATTCCGTTGGTACGACTTTATTAATTGTGAGATCCGGATTAAGTAACATTTCCGTTGGTACGACACTTTATTAATGTGAGATCCGATTAAGTAACATTCCGTTGGTACGCTTTATTAATTGTGAGATCCGGATAAGTAACATTCCGTTGGTACGACTTATTAATTGTGAGAGCGGCTTTTAGTATACATTCCGTTGGTACGACTTTTTATTAATTGTGAGATCGGATTAGTAACATTTCCGTTGGTACGACTTTATTAATTGTGAGAGCCGATTAGTAACATTCCGTTGGTACGACTTTAATAATTGTGAGAGCCGGATTAGTATCATTCACATTCGTGGTAACGACTTTATTAATTGTGTGGCGAGCGCGTTAAAACACGCCTAATATAAGAACGTCCCATTTTCCATGACAGCAAAAGGACGGGAAATTGGTACGAACAGAGACATTAACTTGACGTAGACGAGGGATATAGAGACTTCAACGACCCAAGGTGCTGTGTTCCACGGCAAAGTGTATGTGTGTGTTGAAGTGTGCGCGAGTGTGCGTACGTCAAGTGTGTAACGTGCGTCGTCAGTGAGTATGTGTCAATGTTGCACATGTGTGTGCGTGTATGGCCGTTTGCGTGAAAGACACTTGAGAGGGAATAAAAGAGGATGTGTGGTGTGCCAGTGAGTATGTGTTATGAGAGAGAGGAAGATAGAGAGTGACCAACATTCCACTCTTTATTTTTAGATATATATATAGTAGGTCCACCGGTCGCCATGTAGTTCCCCCATCCAGTAGAGTTGTTGTCACTGTTTGCCATATTTATTGTTCCCCCAGAGTAGCAGTCACCACATGCTGTAGTCCTCCTACATGAAGTGTAATTCCCTGTCCACCATATATTATTATTATTATTATTATTATTATCATTATTATTATTATTATTTTTTATTATTATTTTTATTATTATTATTTTTATTATTTTATTTTTATTATTTTTTTGTTCTTTATCACACCGTAGTTCCCCCCCCCCTATCTTCTAGTTCTATCTTCCCAAGCGGTGACTTCCCCAGAGGACCCACATCCGTCAAACCCCCCTCCTTCTGAAGTCACCCCCACCTTTCCCCTACAGCTCCCCCTGCTGGATAAAGACACTAACAACAATTCCCTCACCCTATAGCTCCCCCTGCTAGATCCCTTTCCCCAACCACGCCCCCATTTTCGACTGGAACCCCCTCGGCCCTAGCGGCTACCCGTGATGTGCTAGTCACCTCTCTGAGTGGCCGCCCCTTCCCCCTCCCTCCCCTCCCCTCAAACCCTCCCTACGCCCCTTCCTCGACCCCCTCCCCCGCAGCTATCACGCACTCCTCTTTCCTCATCGTCCTTCCACGTCATCCTTCCTCATCGTCCCTCCTCATCCTCCTTCCTCAACGTCTCTCCCACGTGGTTCCTTACAGACTCTGATGCCCCGGGCAAAACCCCGTACTGACTTCTTGTGCTCGTGGCGCTGCCTTTTATTTTGATGATTTATGTTTACTAACTTGCATGCTCATAATTTTTTGTTGTGGCATCCTGCAGTTCTCCCCTGTTTTGGTGTGTGTGAGTTCATCTTGTGACGAACTTGAGGGGGACAGCTGTTTCACGCCGCCCTTTACCGTGTTTTCTATGCTATTGTCTGTGATGTTTGTGTGGTTTTGGGCGCAGTTGAATAAACGGGTCTGTAAAGATTTCAGGCGGAACATCTGCGTCCACCTGCCCATGATTACGCTCACGTTTGTTGCTGCTTCCCATGCATTCTTTGCAGTTCTTTAGATCCTGCGGTCCATGTATTCCTCTTGCCACACCGTTAGACTTTGTATTGTTTCAGACTTTTGTAATGTTTAGAATTAGTGTTGTTTAGATTTTGGTGTGTTTTTGTGTTGTAATGTATGCTTGGATGATGGTACGACGCTGTAAGGTGCGCGCTGAAGGTCCATCCATTCATATCCCTAGTTAGTGAAGTTGCCTTTGGGCGACTTTGAGGGGATATGACGGGATATGATGGTCCTTACATTCTAACTAAGGCCTAAACATTCCTAATTAAGCCCCTTACATTCTTACCTTACACTCTAATAGGCCTTATACTCTAAACCAAGGCCCCTTACAACTCTAACTAGGCCCTCTAAACTAACCAGCACCAACACATAATCAACAGGCCCCAGGTCATGGAAAGAGCAACGCCACCATAAAGAAGATTTAGGAACATAGAAAGAACCAGTTCTTCTTCTTCCAAGGGAAACCAGATCCACGGGATCAAACAACAGTCAATATTAGTTTCTTAAAAGATAAACCCGCTCCCCGACCCCAACTAAAGCCCCACACTCAGCATAGCCACAGGTGATATGCATTTCACTCCCCTTTTTTAGCGGCAAAACAGTTCGTCTCCGGAACGCACGCATTCACTAGCGCATTCCAACGCGCAAAAAATCGCCTTTTTCTCATATTTTGCTACTATTGGAAGTAGAACCTTGCCTCCAAGGCGAGCTGACGAGTCCCTCAGCGGCGCTTATGGTATTTAGACCGAACCCTGCTACTCTTGGCTGCTCATCGCCAATTAGTAAATAACCTGTTACCAGTAATAATTTTTTCACCGAATAAAGTCGAGGATTTTATGCCGACATAGTCCATACCCTTCTTCGTCTCAGTTCCTCCGATCCAGCCAACGGCCAGACATTTTTCCCAACAATACCAAAATGTTCTAGGTATATAAAGGAATATACACGAGATAGATAAGGCACATACCATATTGGTACATAATCTATAGGCCTTTCAACTATATCTCAGAAAATCTAAGGGAAAAGTAATAACATAACATGCAAGGGAAATGATTATGATAAGGGCTGATGTGTGGATAATAAGAACTTGGCTGTATATGAAGCAGACAAATAAATTAAATAATGAGGGCTCAGTATGCGTAATTAAGAACAAGGGTTAGTCGTGTACAACAGGTATTCAAACAAGGTAGGTGTGAGGTATAAAAGGGATTTACCAAAACATTATTTGCAAACATATATTCCAATATGAAAACGCATAATAGGATAACATGTATATAAATTATGATTTTAAATTAAGAAAATAAAACTATACCAACTATAAATTTGTTTATAACAATGTTTGCTACATCCTCCTCCTCCTCCTCGTCCTCCTCCTCCTCCTCCTCCCATGCCTCCTCCTCCTCCTCCTCACCACGTTTCTCTGGGCGGCGCGCCGTGCATGCTGGGAGCACATCGGTTTGCAGGATGGCGGCGACGACAGACGGCTAAACGAAGGTAAAGCATCACTCTCTAACACTCACGGTCATCTCCACCACATCATACCAGGTCACTGAGTGTGTCTAGGGACCCGCTGTGTGTGGTTTACCGGGGGTGTCGGGGCAGATCTCCGCCTTGTGAGCGAGGCTAACCCCGGTCCTGTGCACCGGAGCCCCGGAAGAGAGTGAGGCCAAACCAGGCCCTCTCGCCTGGAGCGTCCACACCCGCGCTGAACCGCAGCCTGGGGAAGGAACGGGAGAAGGATCGGGGAAGATGATAGCAAATGGGTCCTCTACCTGCTTTTCGCCCTAAGTTTCTACTTGCCTAGCTCCTTTTACGAAACGAAATGCTGTTTTATTCCGTAACAGATAGAGTCCATTGAGCACCTCACCGAGCTAGCAGCTCCATTCACATAGCATATCTTAGCTAGCTGCTGGAGCTCTGCTGCTAGCTGGGCCCCAGCTAGCCTGGCCCAGCTAGCCTGGCCCCCAGCTAAGCCGGCCCCAGCTAGCCTGGGCCCGACTAGCCTGGCCCAGCTAGCTAGCCCAGCAGCCCTGCAGCTAGCCTGGCCCCAGCTAGCCCGGCCCCCTAGCCCGAGCCCAGCTAGCCCGGCCAGCTAGCCCGCTGAAGGCTTTCCTACAGCGGATTGAGAAGGCCACTAGCTCGTATAGAGCAGCTCGGCGGCCAAGGGACGGCTAGCTATTTGGCTACCTAGGTAGCTTTGTTTGAGCTAGCTTAGCTAACCACACCATTCATTGTTTGTGGGTGTTATTTCTGACATTTATAAAACACGTCCCGGCCGTTTGTTTTGGAGATATCTTCGAAGAAGGTTTAAAGGAATGTTATTGTAGAACCAGCTGACAGCCCTTCATGTTCTTTTAAACCTCTCATCGTGATCGTCAATAACATAATGATGAATGACGAGCCTTTACATTTCCAACTGGCCGTTTGAACGTTGTAACGAATGTTTTGTTTGGGCGCCTTAATAATGTATAAAGGCTTATCTAGGCAGATCCTTTTAGTTATATACTAACGTGAAAACAAAAGTGAAACTAAAGCTGAAGCAAGAGTATTTGATGAACTACTTGAAACCCACTTCCTCATCGACATTTTTGTCCCTCCCACCTGTTGTGTCGTATTTGACATTGATCATTATTGGTATGTTCCAGATGCATTTCTGCACTGCCCGAGTTGCTCTTGTGACGCCATTTCTCTAACTTGCCGCACTTACAGCGTTCCCGTTTCTCATTGGCTAGTTATTGTTATTGTAACCCTACACTAGCCTCCTTAAGCCAAACCAGCTCAAAAAACAAAACACAATTTTACATTGTATTGCACAAACAGTGAAGACGTGAAATCCATTAAATTGGTGACCGGAATAAAGTACTAATGTAATCAAGTGTGTAAAAGACATGAAAATGACCAACGTAGTACAAATATATAGAAGATAAATCTCTTAACGGGCGCAGCCATTTTTTGTTGTTGAGTTCTACGGACGAGTGGGGTGAACCACAAAGGGGGTTCCTCCGTGAAGTGGTAGCAAGAAAGCTGGGGAGAGCTGAGAGAACACCATTTGCCCAGTTTTCCAGACTCTGGTCAGCATAGGCCCGATTGGTCGATGGTCCTACCGGTTTGTTTTTGGCCCTAGGGACCCTATGGTACATCCACAGGGCCCTATGGTACATTTAGAGGGCCCTAGGACCCCTGTGGGTAACTTTTAAGAGGGCCCTAGGACCCTGTTGGTGCCTCCAGAGGGCTCTAGACCCTGTGCTGTGGTACGTTAAGATGTTGGTTTTCATATCGGGGCCTCACCGATTTGAAATCACAAATATTTAAAACATGTTGAACGAATTACTTCTTTGTCTTCCCTCCAACATTACAGGAAACTCGATTAAAATCAAGTCTTGGGACGACAAACTTCAGAGACATTGTAGTTGATGAGTCAAACATATTGTCATTGGAAGGACTCATTGTGCCCTGTAAGTGGATTCTTCCATACATTGAATTTAAAAGTATGCTTTTTATAAAACCCCTTATGCTGTAAAACGTGTGATGTAATTGCTTATTATTCATTGGGTATCTCTGTCTTTGATTGAATATCTTGACAAGTTAGTTATTTTAATGATGAAAATAATGCAATCGGATTGAAGCAAAAGCTCTTCTCTCTCCAGGCAGCACTGGTCCTCTCCCCAGTTCACGCACTGGTCTCTTCCCAGTTCATCACTGGTCTCTCCCCAGTTTCACCACTGGTCTCCAGTTCACCACTGGTCTCTCCCCAGTTCACCACTGGTCTCCAGTTCACCCACTGGTCTCTCCCAGTTCACCACTGGTCTCCAGTTCACCCACTGGGTCTTCTCTCCCCAGTTAGTTCACCACTGCTTCTCCAGTTTCACCCAGTTCACTCAGGCTGGTCTCTAACCCAGTTCACCACTGGTTCTTCCCAGTTCATCACTGTTCTCTCTCCCAGTTCCCCACTGCTCTCTCCCCAGTTCATCCCTGGTCTTCCAGTTCATCACCACTGGTCTCCAGTTCATCCCTGGTCTCTCCTCCCCGGTTCACCACTTGGTCTCCAGTTCACCACTGAGGTCTCTCTCCCAGTTCACCACACTGGTCTCTCCCCAGTTCACCACTGGTCTCCAGTGTTCACCACTGGGTCTCTCCCCGGTTCAACCACTGGTCTCTCCCCGGTTCACCACTGGTCTCGTCCCCAGTTCACTCCTGTTTTCTGTTCCAGGACAACCCTCCCTATGACAAGGGGCCTTCAGGATTGAGATCATCTACCCTGCGGGAGTAGACCCCTTCAAGCCCCCCAAGATCACCTTCAAGACCAAGATCTACCACCCCACATCGACGAGAAGGGGCCAGGTGTGCCTGCCCCTCATCAGCCCCGAGAACTGGAAGCCTGCCACCAAAACGGACCAAGGGTGTGTGTGTGTGTGTGTGTTCTTGGTCCGTTACACACTAGGGGTGGGACGGTTACAAAATAATTGCAAACGGTTACAAGACCCTTTTTTTTTCGTGCAAACTTTTTTTTTTTTTAATTGATTCTTTGATGTTTGTATTTTAAAGTGGACTGCAAAAGAAAATTTGTTTGACCGGTTGCCATGGTTATCTCTAATTTGCAGTTGCGTTGTGTTAATTTAGGATGTTGTCAGCTTTACTGTTGCATTAAAACTGTAATCAGAAAAAGACCCTATCTGTGGTATAAAAGGCTGGGATGAATTTCGAATTATACATATGTAAACTTTATGTTCAATGTTCAAAGTAGGGACCGTCGCGATTCCCATTGAAACAATGGAGCGGTGATTATTATTAGTAGTGTAGTGTAGCGGGGTCTATCAGAGGGTCGGTGCGCTCCTTTCCCTGTATGACAGTGTGTGTGTCCATTCCAGATGTGTGTCGTGGTGTGTGTGTGTAGTGTGTGTGTGTGTGTGTGTGTGTGTGTGTGTGTGTGTGTGTGTGTGTGTGTGTGTGTCCCAGTGATCCAGTCCCTCATCGAAACTGGTGTCCACGACACCCTCAGCCGGAGCACTTCCCTCAGGGCCCCGACCTCGCAGAGGAATACTCAAATGACCGGAAAAAAAATTCTTTAAGAATGCGAGGAGTGTTACAAAGAAACACGCAGAGAAGCGCAGCGCAGCGCAATTCAGTCGCTCTGTCTCTCTTGCTCGCGCAATGAGCCGGCTTCCTTCCCCCCTCTCGCTCTGTTCTCTCTCTTCACTCCGCCCCAACCAAATATCCTCCCTCCTCCTGGCCTCCCTGCCGCACCCTGCTCTCACCTCACTCTGTCTCCTCGCTTCCTCTCTCACCACACTATTTAACCCTCCCCCTCTCTCCCACCTCACCCTCTCTCCTTACCTCACTCTCACCCGCCCCCACTCTCTCTCTCCTACTCACCTCCCACCCCTCTATCACTCTCCACCCTCACACTATCTAACCTGCCCCCCTTCTCCCCTACCCCCAGGACGGTGTTGTAATAAACTCACCATGCTGTGTCTAACTTTCTACTGTTGAATTAAAAGCAAGGAACCTATTGTAGAGCGCATCCTGTGAGTGTTAGAGACGCGGTATTGCTGGCTGTTGGTAGTCCTCACCCGTAGCCCTGTTGTATTTTAAACTATGATTCCTTCCTGCTCTCCCCGAGCCCGTCTGGCTGTCCCTGGCCCGGTCAGAGGGGGGGCCCCGGGAGCCGGCTCTAGAAGCCTCTGTAGGGGACATCGCGTCTCCCCCCAGGGCCCTCGGTTAAACACTCCCCCCCACTGGTCCACGGCTGTATGCTATGGGTTTCTGCGCCAAATAAAACGGCACTGAGAAATCTGTGAGACGTGAAGAGACCCCAAGGTATAGCTTACTTGTAACTGTTTTCGACTCCAGTCCCCTATTGCCATCACTTCCTTTAGGGCTTCGGCCTCCTAATTTTGATCATTGGAGTAGGCCTATAATTGAAATGCCTTCTTTCATATATGATACCAACACCACTGGAGAAGGACGTGGCACAACAATTCTCCAAATCCATATGGGGTGGGGGGGTGGCTTGTGGACCCTAGACATAAATAGGAGCAAACCTCAGGAGAAGGAATGACCTCTCACAAATATTCATTTAATAAATTGTTTCAAATAACCCTGCCTCGTTAAATCAATGAACTTGGTGTTTTGCTTTCAAAAATAGGTTATAGAAGAAGTCTAAACTGCAGAAAATAAAAACATCCAAGCTGCCTTTTAAGGATACCTTGGAATATCCATAGATATATATAGAACACTAGATGTCTCGTCCTCGTCGCTGGCCAACGGAGTCGAACGTCCGCACATGGCGGCCCATCTTACTACAGGCCGCTTAACTCCGCCCTCTCCCATAACATTGTGTTGGGGTATAATGTACTTTTTAAATAACCCAATAACTTGCTCCAATTTCCAACCATTTTTATTAAACAGATTGGTTCGTTATAAACGTCAGGAGATGTAGTTATGACACATTATAACTTATGAATAATCATGTCCTAAAAAAACAGAGTAATGTTCTAAAATATGTAGATTAACAATTATTCCACAAATAGGCTATAAAGGCTGCATGTTGAAATCCCCACCCCTGTTACACCATGCATTTATAAAACACTGCATACTTATACTTTTTATAATTGAGGCCTTGGAGACAAATTAACCACACACGTCCATTTATCCATTATCTTCTCAATTTTGAATTAATATATTTTTAGTGGAGGGGTAAACGTAAGTTTTTACCAACCTTGAAATTTCAGAAATAGGTTCACCCACCTCTCAGTAAATCTAATGCAGACCTCATAATATAGTATAATCACAAAATTGCACTGTAATGAAGTAACCACTAGTATTATTGGTATAGTATAACATTAACACAGTGACCTTCAGCGATCAGATCATCAACTATGTTCTTGAATGTCTTTTTTAAACAAGGCGCAATCACAGTCAACCTTACTGCGATCACAGAATTAATAGTTTACCACCCTCTTATTTTACCACTAGGACCCCTACTTACACGAAAATGAGTAAGTAAACCAGTCTGAAACACACATTGTGTTTACAAAATATTTACTTCATTAGATATTATAAAGGTACTTTCCAAATATTTTTTAAAGATTTCCTAAAAATCAGAAATGTTTGAACAAAGGTGTTACAGAAGCCTGAATGATCCTTTTAAAAAATATGGTCCTATGCCCAGCCACAGCAGCCACCTGATTAAGCCTCAAGTCAGCCATCATCGGAGTTTCAGGTGACGCGGTCATCTCCACATGCAGCAATCCAGTGGAAAATATCCACAAATTCTTCTTTTCATGCAGAGTGGAGTGTATGTTGGTGCGAGAGTGTGTTAGAACACAGATAGAGACATAGGCCGCACACAGAAGCACATCCCATCAATATGACAAGTCAATTTTCCACAAAAAACTCTCAACCACACACACACGTCAATTCACAAAACACATACATTTAAATTAAATTTTGAATTAAATTTTGCTTAGAGGGCGCCAAACATCATAATCTTGGCCTCATGTCTCAGTCCAGTGTCGGAGATATAAATTGTCCCTAGGGATTAGGAATTGTCTCAGTAGAGCCAGGTTGTGGGTCGCTAGGTCTGTGCGGGCCAGGAAGTCCGGGCAAGGGACAGCAAAGCAAGAGATGGTAGGGTAGTTGTAGTGGATTGAGAATTTCAGTGCGATAGAGAGTCAGTGGGACATCAAATAGCATAGGATGGCTTGTGAGGATGGTAAATGGTTTACCTTACAGTTGAGGTAAGAAGGGGAAGAAAGGAGAAATAGAGTGGATTAGTATTACTATCAAGTTCAGTGATCTGGTTAGTATTTAATAAGTACATACTACACAAACACCAAGAGCAAGACCTGTATTAGTTGTGTAGAAGCTCCGCTCACACATCGGGCAAGGTACAGATCTTTGAGCGAGAAGACGAGAAGACGAGAGACAATATTACTAGCTTATTTCTTTTTCTTTTGCAAACATTAGGTAAACATGGAACCTGACAAAAGACAAACATCACAAGGTACATGCACACAAAAACATTAATAAATTAAGAACATTACTTACACTAAGATACTGAATTCACTATAGCTTTGTGGAAGGCAAAAACGGCCAAAGCATAACAATGAACAACTTACAAGATTTCAATCAGTCAAAAAATTCCTCTTGAGTAAAATTTTTTTTTGTGTGTTTTCGGCAAAAGTTTTGTTAACACGAAGCCAGACAAAGACAAAGATAACAATATCACAGAACCATGAAGCTGAACGTACAAAACTCCACAGGGACATGCCAGCAAACACATTAGTTTATTAAGAGCACAATAGAAACATAGGCCTAAAAGTAGAATTTAGCTCGCCAAACCACAACACGAAAACACTATAGAGGATCACATATTACAGAAAGTTCTAATAACTCATCTAGGGGCCTCCACATTAGTGTGGGCTAATTGTCGCAAAACGACGGACTATACCTACCACAATCTCACGCATCACACCAATGAATACACAACTAATAGGACCGGGAATACATACATACCATACATAGAAAAGTCTGGCATCTTCCAATTAGCCAATTTCCTGTAGAGAATCAATGATGGAAGATGTTTTTAACACAACCACCGAAAATAAAACCACCAGCAACTTCAGTTAATATTTGAAGAAGACCCATTCGCTCTCCCCATCGATGTAGGGGAAATGATTAGTCGTGGCTAGCTAAGTAACATAGCCATGATACACAACTCCAAGCTGCACGATTAAGTCGTTTTTTGAAGAGAAAAGCCTGCCGCCATTTCAACATGTTGAAGCATCCAGGATTAATAACCACGTTAAACGTTTTTAAGAACGCAACTGTTGTAAATCAAATCAAGGGTCCCCATGGTTAGGATTCCTATAGATATATGTAGAAGCACTAGATGTCTTACGGCGGCGTCTAGAACGTCCGCAAGGTCGGCCATCTTTAACTACAGTCCAAGCTTTTCTGTCAGAATCTGTGGAACCTGAAGGCATGGACCTTACCTGAGGTAAGGTCGCGTGATCTGCACAAACATAACTAGCTTATCTCCGCTGAACCGCTTTGGATGGATTAAGAGCACATAGAAAGAATTACTTCTATGTGCAGGGTGAATAATGTCAGAACCGGCAACCCCCTCTGAGTCCGATGGCGTTTTTTTTTGCGTTTTTTTTTAACAATTTTCGCAACGCGCCGGTAGGCCCAAAGGGTTTAACGTGACAGTCCGCCGCTTGTCACGTTAAAATTGTACCGGGGGCGAAAATTGTAACCGCGGCCTACGTCATCGTTTGTTTACATCCGTGAACAACCTGCCGGCAACAGACGACCGAATGCAGAAACATGTTTTCCAAACGACGAAATTACAACATAATATCAGATAGCGGAATTGCTATCTGTCCCTTATGAGATAGAATAGCGAGATAACACACTTGTTTTACTTTATATTTAGCTCATTGTATTTAATTGTTTAATGAAAACACATCAAAAACTCTTTGCCCTCTGAAACGGGCGAGATCACGTACGATACACAAATGACCAAATGCGGATTTGACGTCGGGCAAAGCATTTGTCATTTACGTCGATCAGCCCGTCGCGTAATAGTCGCGGACAAACAAATGATGACGTAGGCCGGTACAATTTTCGCCCCCGGTACAATTTTAACGTGACAGCGCCAAGCGCAGTGCACCGTCCACTGCGCGTAACCGCGCATTTGCAAGTACCGCAGAGATGAGCAACATGGCGACTTCGCGTGCTGCTATCACTGTTTCCATGGGAGTTCAGCTACGCCCTAATTCAGTTAAATCTTTACTTTTGAATCCCTTTGAAAGAAGAACATTCGCAGAAAAACTGCAAGTAAAAGAACTCGGACCAGAAAGCCAGAAGTTAACAATTAACCAAGAACAAGAGGAAACAGGATAAAAGCCTCCTACAAGAGAAGTTATTTCCCGGAGTTGGTTCGCATGACGCAAGGCTTGGTCAACTACTGTGGGAAAACTGCCAATGCAATTTTGAAAAAACCTATTGTGGCATCAAATGCTTTCAGTGTGCAATATTGTATACAGTCCTCTTCCAAATCTACTGGTGGCATCAATGCCTTTAAGTGTGATCTTGAATCACCACACAAGTGTGTGGAATTCATAGTATTCAGTGTATTGGGGTTTAAAAATGCATACTAAATGCAGTATGTAGAGCGTATATTTATGAAAGTGATTACCAACAACAATGGCTTTGGCTGTAACACACACGACACACACACACACACACACACCACACACGCCCACACACACACACACACACACACACACACACACACACACCGCACCACCACAGCACGCACACACACACACACACACACACACACAACACAGGGAGAAGTTACCGTATGTGTAAATCAGTTTTGTTATTTGGCACTAGACTCTAATGTTGTCTGAACTTCACAAGGCAAAATATAATTAACTTAAAAACTTAGTTTCCCTGGCCCCATTCGTCTTTGTAAGTAAATTTTCTATTTTGCCTTTATTATTTTGTCAGAATGCACCACAATGCTTCGTTTGTTTGTGAAAATCACAAAAAAATCTTCTGGGGGAGGATGCCCCCAGACCCCCCTACAGGGGTTTGGAATGCAAACGTTCAGCCCCCCCTCAAATAAATTCCACCAGCCGCCGTCTCAAGGCCTCAATTATTCATAAGTATTCAGTGTTATAAATGCATGGTGTACAGGGTGGGGATTTCAACATGCAGCCTTATAGCCTATTTGTGAATATTGTAATCTACATATTTTAGAACATTACTCTTTTTTTTAGGACATAACATGATTATTCATAAGTATGTTTCCTAACTACATTTCTGACGTTTATAACGAACCAATCCGTTTAAAAAATGGTTGAAAATTTAGCAAGTTATGGTTATTTAAAAAGTACATTTACCCCTACCAACACAATGTTATGGGGAACAGTTGCATAGTTCCTCTTTAAATAACACTATGTGAAAACATTTATAGAAACACCAGGGGCGGGCACATCTAGTGGTTACAGAGAGTAACCCACCTTAACTAGATGAGGTGTCAATAAAACACACGCACACGAACAGGCACTCACGCGCGCACACGCACACGCGCACACACACGTAAACACAGTAGGGTTTTAAGAACAAAGAAACGCTATATGAATCCAATTCAAAAAGGCGAGCTAAAATATTTTTACACATACGTTCTCAATCTTTTAAGAACGCTATATGAATCCAATTCAAAAAGGCGAGCTAAATATTTTTACAATACGTTCTCAATCTTTTAAAGTTTTCATATCGATAAACCAACTTTATATTAATCTGGTTGAAACCAACTTATTAGAGTTCATAAATGGAGGCGCGTCTTGGTGAAGTTTAAACATAGAGTGAATATCCGATTGGTCAGTGGGTTGTTTATGGGAGGCCTTTCAAGATATTAAACTTTCACCCATTGGACTACACGGAAACGTCACTAGAAGACCATTGGTTTAGAAATGAGAAGGTGAATTTGAAACTTGGAGAATCCGTGTTTAGGATTGAAACGTGTGAGTCAAACGTCAGTTGCGTCTGAAATACTTCGCACGTTATTGAGGATAGTTAAAATGAAGTGAATAACGTATGTTCTCTCACTTGTTTTAAAGTTATGTAGAGAATCATATTTGGTTTGAAGATGACCGAGACGTCGCAGCGGGGACCTCTGGAATTTAGTCCAATAAAGAAAGAAGACTGTAACAAAGAAAACGACTTACCCGTTTTGAGCTTGATTCAGTTCTCAAGGGCTCCGTTTGTTATTTTTGGAACCGTGAAGTTGGGCACATCAAAATCATCACTTCTGCGTATTGAAAATCCCATCGACGACACTGTGGCGGAAGTTTCAATTGAAAAAATTTCATCAACTAAAGGATTTTCTGCTAGCCACAATAGATTCATTATTCAGGTACGTGCCAAGATAAACAACAATTGAAAAAATATTCTATGTAAACTAGCTTTTTTGTATTAGACGCTAAGGCCACTCTACATTTAACTCGTCTCGTTATTTGAATTAATACAATCATGAATTCTAAACCATGCTGCTCGTTCCGTCTGGCTTAGGCGTGATACAATCTTACTGCCATTCATTGCGTGGTGTGTTCGGTATGAGATATGTTTGAATTCATGGATGCATGATACGTATATTATACCGAATTTGTGTTTTGCTTTTGCAGCCGGACAGCTCCTTTACTCTCACAATTACTTGGACCCCAGCAGAGGAAGGCGGTATTAGAGAGTTGATCGTCTTCAGTGCAAATGGGGTACTTAAACACCAAGCTGTTCTCCTGGGAAGAGCCGAAGCAACCAAGAAAAAAAAGGTATTTGTTTCGATAGGCTATACGTTTGCTTTTGCCTTCATCGTAGTAATAATAATACAAATGTTATTAATAATGATATTTAATGCAAAGTAATTGATTACAATGTAGCTCGTTTCATGCCCACCAAGTCACACAAAGCACATTAATTTGACATAAATTGCTTTAGTGGTCCCTTTTTTATATTGGTTTCTCCTTGTATTTCCAGAAAAGCTTATGGGACTCTATCAAAAATAAGAGGGCAACAAATCCAACAGTGACGCCTAGATGCAAAAACAATGATGCCACCTTGAAGATCACCGCAAATAAAACCTTCCAGGTGCCTCGGAAGGCACACTACCAGCGTGAAAAGCCCCGTAGCCCCCTCACGTTGTTCAATGAGAGGGTAGCCCTTAGAGAGAGGTCCCTCTCTGAAACCAGATCTGTTGAAGATGGTCAAGAGCACCAGCGACCTCCTAAGGGCACTCGGAGGCCCAAAGGCTTGGCTGGGTCTGACCAGGCTCAAGTCAGACATGGCCAGGAGAACACTCCTGTCTTGCTGCTTGTTCCAGCTGCTGAACTTGCAGATCTGGGCAATGGTTCAGCTGTCCTGTTGGACTTATTGGGCACATCTGACCACCCGGGTTTGACCAGGGTGCTAAACAGGACCCTCTCGCCAGTTGGTACACCAGAGGTGTTCAGAAGGCTCATGCCACATATTCAGTCCCTCGACAGCCCAGTGATTGAAGCCTTACCAGCCAGTGAGAATGTCAGGGAGCCATCTGTTGACCCTGAAGCGCAGCTATTGGCTCCAATTTTGACGGTGAGTGACGCCCTGGCTCTCATTGATTCTGATCTCGACACGGGGATCACACACTCCAGCTGTGACATTTTCTCAGATTCCCTGGATTCTGCGGGTGGTAGTCCCGGCCTTGTGCCTGTGAAACCGTTGCTCAACATGATCCCAGATAGCCCAGATCCGTCAGAATGCAATGGGCAGAGGTGTACTTTCTTTGTCAGCAAAAACAAAGCTACCAGCTCGCAGCACGGACCCCCTACCCCCGTCATCTTTCCCTTCACCTCCCCGCCGGAACTGTCCTCCTCCCCCATTCATCCTAGGGTCAGTCTCACCGCCACGTCTCTTTCGTCTTTGCCGCCTTCCCCTTGCGCTTTGCCTCAGTTTTTCCGCCCACTCTCCTCTCCTGTTTCGGTCCCCCTGATGCTAAAACAATCATCTTCTCCAACTGGTTTCCTCCTTTTGCCCGTTTGCCCCAAAACGAGTGAAGTGATACCGCCGAGTGCGTCCAACCCAGCTGGATCATCACCAGCAGCAGCAGTTACATCACCATCGTCGTCTCCGCCACCACCCCCTTTTTCTAAGGAGGTCTTGATGTTTCCCGTGCACACAAAGACCCAGCTGGACCTGGCAAAGAATAAGAAGAGGAAGAGTGACGAGTACTTGAGGAGTGAAGAGAGGGTCGAGGATGTGGCGAGACCGGACCTTGTCAAGAGGAGCAGAGTCGTCACTACCACAACGAGGGAAAGTATGAGGCCAGTGCGTGAGAAGAAGCGTGTTGTGGAGAAGCCCCAACGCCAGCATGGTTCGTCAGGTGAGGTGTTTGTGGCCTTGTTTGAAATGTGGGACAAAACCTGTTGTTGCCCCTCTCCTTAAAGACATGCATCTAAATATATACCTAGGTTATTGTGAATGTACCTAAGCTGGCAACCAAAGATCATTTCACAATCGGGTAAACCTGATGTCTACCTCACACCCAATTTTTTTTGGGGTAATTTGAACCTGAGATTCAAGATGTTATTAAGGCTAGTCAAATAGGACGCCACAGGTTCCTGATTACTTTGTGGATACAGGCTGATTCATTTTTTTGTGTTTTTTTTGTGTAGTTTCAGTCCGCTCTACCTCAGCGTCATCCATGAAGAGCACAAGAGCAGTGGCTCCAGCAACTACCGGTAGTAAGTCAGCCTTGCAAGGTTTATTGTGTCTACCGCTTTTACCCCTTCAGTGTTTCCCCTAGGATGGAGTTGCAGCAGCGGAGGTGTAATGTTTTTTTTTGCGTGCAAATTTTTTTGTGTGCTCGCAAAGCGCACCCTGCTGGGAGGTTTCTATGTGTCTGCCGGCAAAATACATACAGTACATTTTTGCACTGTAATGAGCAGGGGAAATATGGAGAGATTGAACGTATTACAGGTATAATCTTTAAAACCATTATTTAACAAAAAGTATTTTATATCAACAACCACCCTATACAGTAAAATCACATAACCCAAATACTAAAACAATCGAAAAGGTCTGTTCCTCAAACCAATGCATATTCCCACTCCCTCTCCTCTCCCCATCACAAAGGTTGTAGTAGGACCATAAATAGGCCATGCCTCTGTTGCACAAGTTTTGGGGCTCTAGATTCAATAATGGCGACGCTACTGAAATTGTTGCTAAAAAAAATGTTTATTGACATTTTTGCTAAAAATAATTTCCTTTAAAAATAAGTAGAGATATATTTTTCAAAACTTAAGGTTGCAGTAAGACCATAAACAAGAGCCCATGCATATGGAAAACGTTTTAAGGATCTAGAGTCAATGCATCGTGAAAGTAATAATCATAACATGGACAAATGTAAAATGGCATGTACGTTTAGGAATACTTGCTTCTAGATTACAATGACTGAGTATGTTTAGTGTAGTGAGTAGTGTAAAGCTATGTATGTGTAGATGAATCGATTACATGGATATCTCCTCTAGCTCAATATAAGTTCAGTGACTCCAGACTCAAGGCTGTGACTCTTGTATTTTTTCATGCCATGAATGGTCAAGTGATTTGCATTTTCTCACTCCGTCTCGTTAGGTGCACTGTCACTGAAGGCCTTTCGCACCGTACCGATAAGGACTGCAAAGGTTGTTGCCGTGGCTCAGGCAAAGTTGACCTTCATTAAACCAACTCAAACAGGTATTTACAATAATCATAATGACTCCTTCCTTCTGTATATCCCATAGTTATACCATATACTGATGAAGAGCAACTTATTTTTAGGGCACGTCGGCCCACAAAATATTTGATTTAATATTAGAGCATGATTGTGGGAAAGTTCAGTCAGCAAAGTTACCATGGATACATTCAGTGAGACAATTGGCTTGGCCTGACGACTTCGTGGCTACAATGGCAATGCAAATGACAACGAGTTTAAAGGGATACTTCACCGGTGGAGAAAATAAGGTGATATGAAGAACATAATTATATGTATTAGAAATGTGCAACATTTTTTTAAATCGGTTCATCCTAGCCTGAGAAAAGGCAGAAAGTGTCACTGGCTCAAAAGTAAGATATCCTCAAACTACCACAGTGCATTGCACCCGCTGCACCGCTCACCTGTTTCCGTTAGGAGGGGGAAGGACCCATGGTCCTAGCGCGAGTGGTAGCGCGAGCAAACTTTGTGTAAACATTGTGGCAACCCGGCCCAGGCCAATTAAGCAGATTCCGAGCACCTGAGGAACAGGTGGAAAAGCAGGGCTTAAATAGCCCGCTTCTCCACTCATTCGGGGCTCTCCCAGCCCTGGAGCTCCTGCATGGAGAGACCGGTCCTCGTGAGTGACGGGTTCCACCCACGGCGGAGGGGACCGTTGATTCCTCCCTGGTTTTATGTTATTTGTGTTTTGAGAGACTGTTATGTTGTGGATTAAACATGCCTTTTTGGCTTTTCCCGTCAAAGTTGTGTCCTGTTTGGGAGGAGGTGGTTCGCTCACCGTGCCGGGTTGCCACAAGCTCTGCTTTAATTTTTTTTCTGCAGCCATTCCAAGACACCCGATGCCATTTGCAGCCAAGAACATGTTCTATGACGAGAGGTGGATTGAGAAGCAGGAAAGTGGCTTCACTTGCTGGATCAACTACATCCTTACCCCGGATGACTTTAAAGTCAACCTGGAAGTCAACAAAGGTAAACATATTTACTGTAAATGAACATCCCCACAGCTAAATTATAATACTTTTGTGTGAAGTACCTTTTCAATTGTGGCAGACTGTTCTGCTGATGTCAATCCAAATTATGTTTATGCCATTATTAAAGGTCCCATGGCATGCTACTTTATGGATGCTTTAATATAGATATTAGTGGGCACTTAACACAATTTCGGGACACAGTTCCTATCCCTTAAATGCAAATGAAAGCTGCAGACATATTATCCAGGGTTTTTTCTGGCCAAAATTTTGGCTGAGGTGGCCCCCCCCCCCCCCCCCCCCCCCACCACCACACACCACACACACAGTGGGCCTGTCCCAATATGCACACTTACACACTTGGGCACTTGGCATGCGCATTCATGGGCTTAGTGTCATTCATCTTGCTCTGTTAATGTTTTTATTTTTTCGTTTTTCTTGTTTTATTTACTTACAGAGTTGGGCTTACACATTTATGATCTGAATCTTGCGCATAGAGACACTTTTGGAGTAGATGAGACTGATCCAGCAGCACTGTTTATTAAAACTGTTGCTGTGCTGTGTGTGTGTCGTAGTTGTGGTACTGTGCGCAATGGCACAGGCTGCACTTGTAAAGCGTGTCCCGATTGCTTTTAAATCTCCCCCACACGCTTGGCCACTTAATCTATGCTGCACACTATATGTAAATATACGTTCCGCCGGCAAAACGTCACCAAAGTGTGTGCGTAACCAAGCGCACTGAGCCAAGTGTGGAGGAATGGGACAGCACAGAAAGTGCAATTGCTATTTGCGGGTGTTTCCATTGAAAGGTATTTTGCGAATGAGTCCTAATGCATCTTGCGTTTCTATGGTGACGGCACAGCAATCTCAGCTGTATACAGCTGTTATTGTTTTTAACTTTGACGAAAACAGCGCTTGATTGCTTTAAGGCAAAGCCCGTGTGGCGCTGCAGCGGCCAAAAATAAAGGCGCACTCACACTAGGGCCAGTTGTTCTATACCGTGCTGAAGCCCGAATGCCCCTCCCCTGTCCCCCGCTGGCCCGCACTCACACCACCTCCAACACAAGCTGCTCAAGCACGGCTGCCTCCGTTGATATAGAGGGATTATTTGTTTACCAACACGGCGGATGTGCGCTTTACCCTGACTGCAGAAAGAACGGAGCCTTTTAACACCAGCGGTGATGAGGTGCTGACAACAATATAGGTGGTGGTGTCCACACACCCGTACTGGTTTATGTGACTTAAGGTGACATTTCGGCGCAGGAGGGAGTTGGGAGTGTGGATGGGAGCCAAATTTCCTTCAACCATGCACGGAAAAGGGGAATGATGGAAAAGGTTTTTTATCATTTATTGAGAAACATGCCCAGGTCAGCAATGCATGACAAAAAACATGTGGTTCATTTGTCCTCTCAAGTCACATAAACCAACACAGGGTGGACACACACAACTCCGGTGACGCCGGTGACGTGTAGAAAAGCGAAAAAGTTTCCATTACACTTTTGCGAAACACGTTTGTATCGATGCGTCTCAAAAACCACCTCATGAGAGCGTAAAAACTTTTTTGCGATATTTGAGTTTTTTCGAAATGTAGGTGTTACCATTACAAGTTTTTAATTTCGATATTTAGGTTTTGCGCATTTCAAGCATGATTTCAAGGGGTAATGGAAACGCACCTACTGTTGCTGCAAATATGATGAGAGAGGAGGCTGCTTTTAATTTCTGACAGCTCTACATTGCGCTACCTTTAAATGCTAAAAATTCTAACAGACTTTGGGGTTTACTGACATTTCACTGACATTTCACTGCACAAATCGTAGGAAAATAGACATCTCAATACAGAATATTTCTGGAATAAATACTACCAGCCGACCAGCCACTCTGCGCCAGTGAGGTGCGTTCGCGCTCAGCACAATGTTAGACCGGAGCAGAGCCCAAATGAGCCCCGCCCCGCGGGAACACAAGCAGCGTGTCAACGTCATTTTGCCGCCTGGAGATGAAATCAAACGCATCCTTCTGCTGCTGTCCGATTTGAAAACAGCGCCACTGAGCTTCCATAGAACTACATTGATTTTCAATCAAGATTCCAGCGCGGCGGCAGACAATATCAGCGAGGCGGCCGCCTCAAAATTTATATTGCAGAAAAAACCCTGTTATCACAGCCAAAAGCTGTCTGCGCCTCCAGACGATATTATTAATCACAAACGACTGGTTCTTCCACTTCCACATCAATCTGAAGTAGACTGAACCGCGCGCTGCCGGTGCACGCTGGCAACAATCCCCCAATTCTTTCTCAACCATGGCTGAGATAACCCCAACTACAGTCTCATTGTGGAAATACCAGAGACGTCAAATAACCAACGTGTTATGCGCCATAACACCAACACCAGAACGGTTATCCAAACAACAACGAAGTGTACAACACTTGCGTTACAGTGTGTATAATCACACACACACACACGTGGCGCTTGCACAGTCGTGACTTATTGTCTCATTGGCGGGCCAAATTCTCTGGGCGGGCAAGGCAGAGAAAGGGGAGGTAACTTAGGCCCCTTATGATGACGTATGGGCCCACATTCCAATTCAGCATGCCTGCGCTTCCATTATTTCAAAGGCGAGCAGGATACCTAGTGCTCGTTTTACACCGAACGCAAATTAGCCACTGGGGAACGATGGGCACCTAGGGGAACTCATATTAATGTTAGAAAACCTCATAAAGAGATGCCATGGGACCTTTTTAAGTACACATCTGTCCATCTATATTCCAGTGAACGCTATATCCATTGCCATGGGGAGTGACGACAAGTACAGTGTCCCCAAAGCGCCCACCAAAGAAGAGCTGTCCTTCAGCACATATACCGCCAGCCGCAGGTTAAACCGCCTGCGGCGCAACGCCTGCCAGCTATTCACCTCGGAGGTCATGGTCAAGGCCATCCAGAGGCTGGAGTTGGAGGTGGAAGCCAAGAGACTGCTGGTCCGCAAAGACCGCCATCTTTGGAAAGATATAGGTAGGAGATATGGCAGGTAGAGCCGGGCCCTGCTGCTTAAATGCTGCTCAAACTGGTGTCTTTGAAAATGCATATATCTGACCTTTTTGATGTGTGAAATTTCTATATTTTTATTTCATCATGGATTTTCCCACGCTTTTGCACACTGTCCATACAATAACACCATTTGGGATGGTTTTATTCCGTAGCAATCACAAATGACAAATTTTTATAACACCAAATGGCAGAAGAAAAATAACTACATGAAGAGGAGAATATGTGCTGTTTATGCATCCAATGAATAGGAAGGACGAAAAACATGCCTTGTTTGTCTCTATTTCTAGGTGAACGGCAAAAAGTCCTTAACTGGCTGCTTTCATACAATCCCCTCTGGTTACGCATCGGATTGGAGGTTTGTTTCCTTGAGATATGGTTTATTTTTTTATTACATATTTTTAACTGAATTAGTGTTGACAGTAGGGTTCAAGGGTTTTGGATTCCATGGGCTGTTGGAACATGTTAACTTCCCATGTATGGGATGAAATAAAGTTCTTATCTATCTTATCTTCAAAACCTTTTTGACTGTGTGTAAAACACCATTTTAATACATAAATATATATATTAATACAGACAATCTTCGGAGAGCTGATCCCGCTGGAGAGCAACAGCGACGTCTTGGGTCTGGCAATGTTCATCCTCACGCGGTTGCTTTGGAATCCTGACATTGCCACTGAATTCAGACACGCTAAAGTGCCTCACTTGTACAAAGACGGTGAGTTGCAAATGCTTTAGTCGGCTGTGCTGTCTAGATGGCGGGGCAGTACGCCGTTCTGCACTGTTCTGTCTCTGGCAGAATGTGATGCTTGACCTTGCGAAGCGGATGTTTGATCACAATTTCAATCCTGTGCCTCCTGGATCAGGCCATGAGGAGGTGCTGTCACGCTTCACTCTGAAGAAGCTCCTCCTGCTTGTGTGTTTCCTGGACAAGGCCAAAGAGTCCCGTCTGATCGAGCATGACCCATGTTTGTTCTGCATGGACGCGGAGTTCAAGGTAAAACCGGCATGTCAATGAGCATGCATGGCATTTAAACCTATATAAAGATTTTCCTAACTTTTAGCGCCTCTGGACCCCATTGGTTAAAAACGCTGTACTCAAGGCGAGGAAGGGAGTCATTTGAAGTACTTGAAATTAACCGTTGGGGCACAAAAATGACCTTCATCTTTTTTGTCAAAACAAATTAAACAAAACAAGGGACTCAAACGTAACAAAAAGAAAGAGGGGGGGTGGTTGTAGTGTTTTTGCTCTAGACCTAGCCCTACTTTCCATTTCCGTCTCCGGTCCGTTTTCCATTTCAATGGATTTACAAAAGGCCAAATAAAACACGACAAACTGTTATTCGCTATGATACTTGATTAGGAACATCAACGAACACCACTAATCTAACGTTTAGGGGTGTTTTAAGGACAGGTTTGTGAATGCACATAGCCAACCATTGTGAAGCAGTCAGGGGCGATTCGAAATTAGCCAAATACCAGAGACGAGACCAATATTTCAAATTTTGGTGTTAACTAGGGTTGGATTTAGTGATTTGTTTCTGTGATTCAGTTTGCGTCATTTAGTTCGCCAAGAGGAGTCGTTCGCGAATCGTTCGTTCGTTTAGTCGAGTTTCCGGTAGCAGTGAATCGATTCATGTACGGTTCTCTGAGTCAGTCAGACTCAGCCCCTCCCTCGCTTGTTCGTTCAGTAGAGTTTCCGGTAGCGGTGAATCGAATCATGGAATGCACGGTTCTCAGACCCTCGTTCTCATTCTCAAACGTCAACATTACAACTTTAACCAAACACAGCGGAATGAGGGTGTAGTTGATTATTGGATGTTTAACATATCAGCAAGATAATAGACTTGATTTTGCAATGATGGTGGGGGTCCTGGATGTTTTAGGCTCTCATAAACAGAACCCTGTGCAGCCCAAGACTAAATCTAGCTGCCAAAATGAACACTGCCTTCCAAACGAGAGCTGGTTAATTGTGAAAAATGTATTAATCTGTAATCAGAAAACGTGGTTATATGCTATTGACCCTAGTATCTGTGGTATAAAGTGGCGATATATATATATAAGGTGGCGATACTTTTTTTTAAATTAATTTTTAATTAACAGCGCTGTGGTGGCTATTTGTCCAATTTAAAAAGCCCCGCAAATTGTAATTGAAGTTAACTGGCAAAGGTAGAAACATAGTATTTAGCGCTGACCTGCCGTATTCACTCACTGCTACGAGAGGAGAGGGGAGGGGCTCCAAACCTACCGGTCTGCTCGCACGGCGAAATGATATCACACCCCGCTGCACCATTTCCGGGTCACGGCTGTGGTACACTGCTTCCACGAAGGCTGTCTCGCTTCTATTTGTTTCCCCGCGAGATGGTTGACGTCTTTAGGTTCACCATTATTATTTGACCCAAAAAACTTCCAGATGGGCGAAATGCTGTAGTCTTACTAACATGGCCTCCATTTTGTGTAACATGTGCTGCTTAAACAGCGCCAGTAGGTTTCACTATTGAGACACCGTGTGTCATGACAGCGCCGCTGGCACGACGAATCAAAGCTTAAATCAGCGGTGGCTCACGCTGGTCCAAGGGGAAGACCATCCTTATCGTTTTTAAGAAAAAAAAAAATGTCATAAGTTATTATAAATAATTATAATTATTATAAAATTATAAAGTATCGGCGATCGCTAGGGGGCGCCTTCGGACGATGGAAGCGATTCGGACAATTGATTTCGGTCTCTCATTGGCTAAAATTCAACGAGAGCGTCCTAGACTCAGTCCTAGAACAGCATACGATTGTCTGGCTCTTGTGAGTCGTGACGTCTCTCAGTTGGTCCCTCCTCACCACTCACGCAGTGAGTGAACGAACTGTAAGCGAGTCAGCAACTTGTGGGTCTGCGAGCAGTCGAGTCTGAGAACGAATGAGACGAAAGAGGGAAAGAGGAACCATTTCAGTTTGTCCGTCTTAAAGATTTGTTCCTTCCAATTGATTCCTTCGCGACCGAGCCTACTCTAGTGTTAACCACTCCATTTCATCCTAGACAAACCAGAAAGGGGGCTCAATGTTAAAAATACCGGAATTATCCTTTAAAGACCTGAGACAAAGTTAAAGTGAAAGTTTAACAATGGTGAAAGTTCAACAATCGTTCAACCCCAAACCGTTTTTTTAGTTTTAAACGTGGTAATATGTCTAGTATGACCGTCAACTCAGTAATCAATGCCATTTTATCGTTTGAAAAGAGGGGTAAAATCCTATGTTTTTGCGATACTCCCCAAAACTACACTCTGCCACGAATGCAGTGCCTTTTCCGATGCACTCAGAAGTCAACACCAAGGCGCACTGGCGTGGTGTGTGTAGAGCTCTGTCTAGGCACTGGTTGACTGCGGCGTCCGTCTTTTAGTATAGCGCCACAGCGTTTGTTGATGGTGACACTTCTTCTGAGCAGCGGCTAATATAATGTCGGCGTCTGAGTGGGTTAGACTTCATGGACCCACTCTTTCAGGGCTCCAGACTGCGACCAAAAGAGTGCGACTGAATATTACATCTGGTCGTACATGGGCGACCAGTAAATTTGCCTTTATTTATTACACGTTAAACGGGGAAGGGGCGCGTCAACGAATCCGGAATCTGTAGCAGGCCAATGAATATGAGAAGGATAGGGAATGGCCACTGTTAGTGGCTAATGTGTGGAAGGGGAGGGTCCTAGAGATTAAATATCTAGCTTGCGTAGACGTCTCTGTGAGCAAACTATTGACTCGTTCTTTGGACCTGCGGCTAGTGTGCCAGTGCCAGAGTCCTGCACGGTTTTTATTTTGCAAACCCACACCCGCCCGTACCCGCAATACATCCAACCCGTGTCCCACAGTAGCGCAAATTACATTCCAGACCCAACCCGCTATAAATTCATGTCGACGCCCGACCCCACCCGAAGGAAAATTGGACACATTTAGTTGGAACGCCGGGCAATTACACTATGTGGTTTGGCCTGGTGCTTTAGATTGCTGTGCAAAAACAGAACATCATCCACTGTTGATGGTTTCAGTTGACTCCTCCACTCCTGAATTACATATAATAATAATAATAATAATAATAATAATAATAAAATGGATTGAATTTATATAGACACTCAAAGACGCTTTACAGTGAAGGGGGGACCTCACTAACCACCACCAGTGTGTAGCACCCACTTGGGTGATTCACAGCAGCCAATATGCGCCAGAACGCTCAGCACACACCAGCTTGAGATGGAGAGTTAGGGAATTAATGAGTCAGCCAATTCTACAGGAGGATGATTAGGGGGCCAGATTGTATGAGCCTGGTTGGGCCAGGACACAGGAGAATCCCCTACTCTTTGCGATAAGTGCCCTGGGATCTTTTATGACCTCAGTGAGTAAGGACCTCGGTTTTACGTCTCCTTTGAAGGTCGGCGCCTTCCACAGCAGTGTCCCCGTCACTGCACTGGGGCATCGGGATTGATGTTAAGGCCAGAGGGAAGAGTGCCACCTACTGGCCACCATCCGACACCACTTAAAGCACCTGGTATTCCCAGGCGGTCTCCCATACAAGTACTAACCAGGCCGGACTATGCTTAGCTTCCGAGATCAGATGAGATCGGGCGTGTCCATGGTGGTAAGGCCGTTAATTACCACCATGTAATTAATTTTTGCCACCATATCCAGCACTGGAGAAGTCACGCTCGCAATCACAAAACCCGTGTCCGATCCGCGTTGTTCAGGCGTCTGAACCGACTGATACATATTTATCCAAATATTCATCAGTAATACATTGAAAAAAAAAATGAAAAAATCACGTTTGAAAAAATGTTCAAAAATGTTCAGTAAGGGGCCACATTGCCCCTAGTGAAAAAAGTTAGTCTGGAGCCCTGTATTGTATAACGCAGTGTGTGGCGCATTTCATTTACACCATCACTAATTAAAATGCTCCTGCACAACGACTGTAGTAAAGCAGTATCACAAGGTTGGTTGTAACCATGGGGATAATACCTCCTTCTTAAAACTCGCAACAAAAAAAGACAATTGTTATGTTCTTGTTATTTTCGAATTCCAGCTGAAACAGTGAGTTCACTGGCTCTTTAATTTATTATACTTATACTTAATCATAAACATATGGGTGTGATGGATGCATCAATGCTTTAATTAAATATTTTCGACTCGTAATGTATAATATAATTGGTGGCTTTTCTGTTGACCACTCTGAACCATTGTAATTGCAAGAATGTCAATGGTTTGTGTCCTGTAATGCGTTTCTAACAAACTGTTTCCTTCCTTACAGACTAGTAAGGACTTGATGTTGAGCTTCTCCAGGGACTTCTTGAGTGGTGAGGGCAATCTCCCTCGACACATGGGTTACATGGGCCTACCTGTTTCCCATGCGCAGACGCTCCTTGATGAGTTTAATTTTGCCGTCAAGAATCTGGCAGTGGACCTGAAATGCGGGATTCGTCTAGTGTGAGTAGACTCTGCCCTCCTCTTCTTTTCAGAAGTGTGACCGGGTTCTCGTTCTGCTTTTTAGATGCTCAGATTAATCGTCCATAGGAGAGTTGTTTTTTCTTCTATAAATGTGATTCCTCTGAAAAAGAGAAAAGCATTCATTTTATAAGTAAATCATTAGACTGGCATGGCACGAAATCATCACAAATTCAGTTCTAGCTCTTTAACGCTATGGTTACGCTATTCCTCTTCTGTTTTAGTCCCTTCAGAATGCACTGTGTCTGGTGTCTGTAGCTTTAATGCAAATGAGCTGCTGCCCATTGATCAAT
>OLKM01000816.1:28118-75716 GCA_900291075.1 Melanogrammus aeglefinus
TGCTCAGATTAATCGTCCATAGGAGAGTTGTTTTTTCTTCTATAAATGTGATTCCTCTGAAAAAGAGAAAAGCATTCATTTTATAAGTAAATCATTAGACTGGCATGGCACGAAATCATCACAAATTCAGTTCTAGCTCTTTAACGCTATGGTTACGCTATTCCTCTTCTGTTTTAGTCCCTTCAGAATGCACTGTGTCTGGTGTCTGTAGCTTTAATGCAAATAGCTTGCTGCCATTGATTCAATTGAGCTTTCAGACAAGAACCCACAGCATGGAGAGAAGGATTGTTGCCGTTTTGCGGTCACTGGAGCATCTATATCTATATAATATAATTAGTGGTGCAACGGTTCAACGGTTACCCGGATCCATACGATCAACCCTCACGGTCGGCATGAAGTGAATCGCGTGATCGCTGATAAAAAAAAAGAAAAAAAAAAAGTTATGCGTTCACGTGATCAGCGCATGTTTAGAGGACAATTGGCTTATGCACAGCTCCACGACTTCCTGAAATAAGCCAGGCATCGTTTATTTCCTGTCTGTACATTTATTGGACCTAGGACTAACTGATGTAATCCAGCGGCCTGTCCATTGTTGTGAGGTCAGCACACACCTGGATTAATCAGTTGTCCAGTAATGTATACAAAGACTAAAATAAACGAGGCTGGCTTACTTCAGGAATTCGTGGAGCTGTGCATAAAGCCAATTCCGGTATTAAAAACATCATCAAGTATCGTAGCGAAATACAGTTTCTGTTGTGTTTTATTTGGCGTTCCGTAAATCCCATTAAACGGAAACTGGAACGGACATATTTGTTATATGTTTGGTTGTAGTCTTTTGCTCCGGTTCTCCGTAAGCAACAGCTAGGCTAGAACCGGAGCGAACAGGACTACAACCCAACCCCCCTTGCAATGAGCCAATGAGATCTCTGCCAAAACCAAAGTCAGATGGTTTTACAAAAATGCCATAAAAACACTACAAACGGTATTTCGCTACCATACTTGATGGAAAAAAATAAGACGAGGATGTCTGCATTGCCTTGGGAGAGTGTAGACTCTGAACTCTCCACTGCAATGCCAGACATCCTGAATTGGTAAGGTCCAGGGTTAGGGATTATTTACTATCCATGTTAAAAAGAAGGAATAATTCCTCAGATTAGGGCTGCTCGATTATGGGAAAAATCATAATCACGATTATTTTGGTCAATATTGATATCACGATTATCCAAACGATTATTTTGAGTTTGAAAACATGCATTTATTGACACTATCAATTATGAAATAGAAACACGTATAAGGTATTCCCAAATTACTTCCTTCTGTTTAAGTGCACTGCACAACATTCTGAATATACATTTGATAATTATATAAAACATTTTATGAATAAAATATATATACTAAGACCCATCAATATCAACAGGAAACACGTATAAGTATCCAAAATATAAACCTTTTTTCTTGTGTAAGTGTACTGTCGCCACAACATCTGATTCTAACAAACATTGATTTTATAAAAACATTTCAATGAATACAATTAAGAGACGCGCATGCGAAAGCATTCAACGCGGCGAGAGGTTGTACAATCAAAACAGGCGTGCTGCATCAGGAAGTATGCGTTGGCAGGAGGCGGGACATTGCCAGTGAGCCGCCAATCAGCAGCGTAGAACCGATGCTGCTGATTTGGCGTTCACTGGCATGTCCCGCCTCCTGCCAACGGCATACTTCCTGATGCAGAGCACGCATCTTATATTGCGCGTCTCATATTTGTATTCATGAACATGTTTGATATAAAAAATCAAATGTAGATTCAGAATGTTGTGGCAGACAGTACACTTACACACGAAAAGATTTTATTTGGATACTTATACGTTGTTTCTATGTCATAATCATCATCGTTCAAATTAATCGTCTCACTCGATTATACGAGTTTGGAGATCGTTTATGACCCCAAAAATCGATATCGCGATCGAAATTCGATTAATTGCACAGCCCTACCTCAGATTGCATTTTTTTTTAAATATTGACATGCTTAAAGCTAGGGTGGGCGATTTGGGAGAAAACAGCCATTGAGTTTCCGGTGTGTTCTCTCTGGTCCCATCCCTGCCCACGCTCTTTCTTACCTGCCTGTAGCTCCTCCCTCCGAACGTCAGTTATGCGCGTTCATGTGAATTTCAGTTACATTGATAGAAGACGAAACGGCATTGTCGCGAATTCTGAGGTAAATTAAACATATAGTGCTGATAACTACATAAGTACAATATATAGCATCTTACTCACAGATTATACCATGTAATGTTATCTTAAAATCATTGTAATTGCGCTGGTAGGCCTAAGAAAGGTAGCTGTATCAGCCAAGCAAGATAGCAAACTAATTGCATATAATTTGTTAGCATAAGCTGCTAGAGCTAGTAACCTGGTCATCAATATTATATGCTGACATTTTGAAGTGATGAATTGTGCTACAATAACGCTATTTTTTTTGCATTTATAAGTAGGTGTTATAAAGAAAGAGCCCATGGCTCTGGGGGACAAATTATGTCCCAGGTCCTAGCAGCACAGGACGTGGGATATGGTAGGGGTCAGTGGACGTTCTCCCCGGAGCTTCTATATAATAAGTATATAATATAATTGTATATATAATATATCACGGCCAAAAAGCTCTGTGCACCTCCGGATGGCCGTAGCCTGGGGAGCTCTCATAGGGATTGGGCTTCTCGGGGTTTGCTTACCGGCGTTGCTATGGTTTCCGGTCTTGTTTGTTCCAACGGTTTATTAGGTAGGCCCATCTAATATATCTGTCTAATCAATACTTCATTCACTGCCTCTTCCATTGTAATTACAATATTATGAATAAACTGCGTTGGGTCCTCCGACGTCTCTTTCTCTTCCACAAAAGGTAAAGACAAGGCAATGGTGGTTATCTTGTTGTGGCGCGACAAATTTGACAAAACTTGCACAGCGACAGATTATGATTTGTGGCGAGAGCAAAACTTCGGGCGACAACGCGAACGGGCGACAAATGTCGCGTTTGGTGTGAACGCAGTTAGTGTGACCATAACTAACATATAAAATGAACCATGGGCCAATGCAAGACATCCTACAGAACCGTATTGAAACGGTTACATTACAGAACCGTATTGAAACGGTTACATTACAGAACTGTAATGTAACGTTATCGTGGCTTTGCCTAGTAAAAAACCATACCGGCCGACACTTTACATATACATCACAATATACCATGGGGAGATAACACTATTCCTTACCTGTCTATAAGAAATGTAGCCATCTCTGTGTCCGATTTTAAGTTTCTCAGGTCACGTTTTGAGCTCTTTCCGCCTTCCTTTTAGTTGCTGTCCTTTCAACAAGTGTCTTTCCTCCTTTTTTCGCTGTTTTAGCTGTGTTAGTTGTTGGCATTCGGGAGAATGGGAAATTTAGGGGCTGTTGATGAAGACATTGCTATTCATTTGTTGTTCGCCGTAGTAGTACAAAACTGTCAGACTGCTAGGCTCGTGAACACTCACTCAGCGACGCACCAACGTCGTTGCCCAGGTGACCGGACCGAGAATCAGAGCCTCGCTCTGATTGGTCAAAGTGTACATGAGCGGTGGCAATTTTTGGGGGGTCAAACGGAGGCAGGGGAGAGAAAAGTGATGAGCAGATATTCTCAGAGCACTTCACCTACATATAGCTGACTGGCTATTATGACATTTTTGCCAAATATTACAGTAAAAAAATTACCCACCCTAGCTTTAATGGAAGCAGGATTATTACCTATTTTTTTACTTTATTTGGTTTATACACATTTGAAGATTTTATTTAAAGTCACATGTCTTGCTATCTTTATTGTTGTATTTGATCCGAAAATGATCCGACCCGACTCAAAAACCGGGACACGATCCGAACCGTGAGTTTTGTGATCCGTGGCACCCTTAAATATAATGTATAATAATATTATATATGGGCATTTATATAATATATCTAATATAACGGCCAAAAGCTATATGCGCCTCGGATATTATGAATCATAAATACTGCGTCTGATGTCTCTGGCACTTTCACAATAAGTAAAGACTCGTAGTGGGAGATATCTCGGCCATGGTTGAGAAGAATTGGGGGAAAGGAACTTTGGCCTTGACTCTGAAGTCCATGAACCGCGACATGGAGGAGGAAAGGGTTTTTACTCCGAGGGCTGAGCTGCCGAACTGCCGAACTGCCGCCGAGATACCCGCACCGGAGCTGCTGGTCCACAAAATCTTAGCAATGTTCTGAATGGAGGGGAGTGGGGAAGTGGTAGGTTATATTCAACTGTGCCCCCCTTTCAACATAGGAGGGGGCGCCAAAACTGACTCCCGTTTGGTAACTGTAGGCGGTAGGGCTGTAACGATACACCAACTCACGATTCGGGTTTGTATCAGAATTTTTGACCCACGGTTCGATACATCCCACGATTTTTTTTAAATTTAAAAAGCATTTTATTTCAACAACACTTGTATAACAATTAACTTAATGTAACATTTAATTACAAATAATTTGGAACACTCAACAGATTTGAACAGAAAGAATACTATTAAAGTATAGCTAAATAACCAAAGATTGCAGTTGGCGGATGCTTGCAGGTAGGCAAAAACCCCCAACTAGTTTGGTGGTTTAGTCAAATATCCTATTAGCGCTTCTTATTAGGCTATGTAGCTTAAATAATGACATAATCAGGTCGTATAGAATGCAACATGTTTAATAGCCTAACTTTCAATAGATGGGAAAAAACCATGAACGTCGCAATAACAAGGCATAGTGTTGCGAGTAGCGTATGTGTGTGCGCGAGAATGGCAGTGTTCGTATGTGTGCGTGTGAGTGACATCAGAGAGTGAGTGAACGAGCGAGGAGAGAGAGCGGTAGCGTGTGTGTCTAGTGAAGAAGCGAACGAGTCCGGTAGAACAAAGTACCCATCCTGTCAATAATCGGTGGCCGCTTCATTCCGACCTATAAGCAGACCAATTGACCCTTCGCTAAGCCCCGCCCCCCTTAGTTACTGTTGCTATGTCTTGTCAAGCTTTCTCTCCTAGCAAAAGAAATATGGCGTTTTCAATGATGCCATCAACACAATTTCCAAAGGAAATCACCACACATTTTTGGAAAAACGGTTCTGATATATCAGAGAGAAGCCGACAGAAGGGTCTGCAGTATGCGTTTGAGGGATATATCCACAATATCGTATGCTGGCGGAGTCAAAATAATGAAATTAAGATAGAGGGAAAAGCTCATAGGTCACAATGCAAGCGTCAGGCACCCCACGTCTTGACACTTCTACGCTGGAGCTCATAAACAGCCAGAAAGCCCAACAAAGTCCTGCACAAGTGTGCCACAACAATGGCATAAACCGAGGAGTAATAAAATAAAAGCTGTGCCCCATATCATCCGTAGTGGTCGCAAAAAGCCAGACGTGACCGCAAACGGGAGACCTATTGATTGCCACTACACAGGGAGCAGGTAAACTTAGATGTATTAAGGATATTATTTAGGTTTGATTGGTTGTGACTGAGTCTCACTTTTTTGTTACTATGATAATACAGATGATGGCGCTCTTATACCATACGTTTCTTTTATTAGTCTTTCCGTGATTCAGCTGTTGATGTGGTCTTCCACACTGCTTTATCCATGTGTTGCACCTCTCTTCTTGGGTCTTGGGCTTGGAGAAGGGGAAAAATTGGACACCACCTTCGACACTTTGAGAGTCTCGGGTGTCGGATTTACAAGTCCCGTATGCGCACCGCTTCAGTATATTAGCATCTGCTGAAAGCTTGACAGACCTCTTGGTTGCTACACACGGTTGCTAACGTAGGATTGGTCAGTGGCTGTTTAGGGGAGGGGCTTAGCGAAGGGTCAATTGCCTATCAAATCACACAAAACAATAGAGACAGGGATCACGAAGCAATTTTTTTTGCGCTTGTCCCACTCTGGATAAATGTTGTTCATATCGCATATAAGGACTTCGACGGCTGTGGAGAAATGCAATCCTCCGTAGCCACGGAGCGCTGTCATCACAGAGAGGGCATCTCGTTGCATACTTACGGCATCGATAAGAGGGGGCGGTGTCAGCAGACTATTATTTAGACAAATTATTAGCAAATTTCAATTGGACAATTTGACCGGAGAGTTAGAAAGGGCGTATTGCGCTTCTGCCTTCTCACACCGCGAGACAGGTTCATGGCTTTGAGTGTCGCGATTTTGGTTTCGATACGCGTGTCGTTACAGCCCTAGTAGGCAGGGTACTTTCAGAAATGCATATCTCACTCAAAAAAAATCATGTACAGACAGGGTTCAAACTTAACTTTTTTGCTCACTGGCCAACTGGCTAGTGAGCTTTAAAAATCTACTGGCCAGAAAGATTTTTTTTGCTGGCCAAAAATTATGTATAGCTGTTTCGTATATTTTTCATTGTGTATTGTATATTTTTAAATGTGTTTAACTGTTATAATACACTCATAAGCATTTTTAACACATATCATAGCAATATTAGCATATTATTGTGTGGAATAAGGGAATGAGTCAAATTTGCCTTTTTTTTCCTTAAAGGTTTATTTATAGAACAAACTTTCTTTGCTTGAAAATATTAACATTTAATGTATTAACTTGCATTGTTAGGGCAGATAAATCAACTAATCAACTTTACTTCACTTAATTCTTAGCATTCTCTAGCCATTCTCTTTGTTGGCCTGATTCTGTCGTGAACCATCTCTGGTTGAACTTTCTAGCGTAACTCACAGCAGTCTCGGCGGTGGTCGCTACGTCGTTACGGTGATTAGCCTGGTTGTTTTTTTCCGTTCTCGGGATTTGGAGGGTTGGACACACTCCCGGAATGTGCCTCCACATTTTTCGACCGGGAAACAGTTACGGCCACTGGCCTTATGGCCTCTTTTCTGTTGTTTGTTTCTCCTCTCCTTTACCGCTTGTCGGAGCTGAACACAAATCGCGTCTCGGTCTCCCTGGATACGGGGCGGGACTAACAGAGAAAATGGCGGATCGCAGATCTACAAACTCACAAATCCTTGCTTTACAGCATGTTGTGAGCTTGAAGATCTGCACGACATCGGCGCACAATCCAAGCGTCACAGCCGGGGCGGGAGGAACATCAAAGTAGTTTGACCGGACACTATTTTTTTTCACTCGCCAGAGTGGGCGGTTAGCCGGCATCCTTCATTCGCCAAAGGTTCAAAGTTAGTCGCCACTGGCGACTGGCGACTGCTAATTTTGAACCCTGTGTACAGACTATTTTCAAAGTTTGTATGTGTGGGAGGACCAGAGACCCAAAACAACACCCCAAATCCCAGGAAAAGTGCTGTTTGCCTGGGTATGATGTGTATAATTATACATACCCATGAAAACAAAAGTTTTTGTTTTCCTGAGTATGTATAATGGCAGATTTAATTTTTGCCATTATACATACCCACCTGCTTGAACATGTACAGTGCCTTGCAAAAGTATTCACCCCCCTTGGCTTTTTACCTATTTTGTTACATGACAGCCTTTAGTTCAATATTTTTTTAATCTGATGTTATGTGATGGATCAGAAGACAATAGTCTAAGTTGGTGAAGTGAAATGAGAAAAATATATACATAAAACTATTTTTTAGAAATAAAAAACTGAAATTTGGGATGTGCATATGTATTCACCCCCTTTGTTATAAAGCCCATAAAAAGCCCTGGTGCAACCAATTTCCTTCAGAAGTCACATAATTAGTGAAATGATGTCTACCCGTGCGCAATCCAAGTGTCACATGATCTGTCAGTACATATACACACACTTTTTGAGGCTGCAACACCTAAACAAGAGCCACCACTAACCAAACACTGCCATGAAGACCAAGGAACTCTCCAACAAGTCAGGGACAATGTTATTGAGAAGTACAAGTCAGGGTTAGGTTATAAAAAAATATCCAAATCTTTGATGATCCCCAGGAGCACCATCAAATCTATCATAACCAAGTGGGAAGAACATGGCACAACAGCAAACCTGCCAAGAGACGGCCGCCCACCAAAACTCACAGGGTAAGGAGGGAATTAATAAGAGAGGCAGCACAGAGCCCTAAGGTAACCCTGGAGGAGCTGCAGAGTTCCACAGCAGAGACTGGAGTATCTGTACATGGGACGACAATAAGCCGTACGCTCTATAGAGTTGGGCTTAATGGCAAAGTGGCCAGAAGAAAGCCATTACTTTCAGCAAAAAACGAAATGGCACGTTTGAGTTTGCGAAAAGGCATGTGGGAGACTCCCAAAATGTATGAAGGAAGGTGCTCTGGTCTGATGAGACTAAAATTGAACTTTTTGGCCATCAAAGAAAACGCTATGTCTGGCGCAAACCCAACACATAGCATCACCCAAAGAACACCATCCCCACAGTGAAACATGATGGTGGCAGCATCATGCTGTGGGGATGTTTTTCAGCAGCCGGGACTGGGAAACTGGTCAGAGTTGAGGGAAAGATGGATTTTGCTAAATACAGGGATGTTCTTGAGCAAAACCTGTACCACTCTGTGCATGATTTGAGGCTAGGACGGAGGTTCACCTTCCAGCAGGACAATGACCCCAAACACATTGCAAAAGCAACACTTGAGTGGATTTAAGGGGAAACATGTAAATGTGTTGGAATGGCCTAGTCAAAGCCCAGACCTCAATCCAATAGACTGGTCAGACTTAAAGATTGCTGTTCACAAGCGCAAACCATCCAACTTGAAGGAGCTGGAGCAGTTTTGCAAGGAGGAATGGGCAAAAATCCCAGTGGTAAGATGTGGCAAGCTCATAGAGACTTATCCAGACTTGGAGCTGTGATCGCCGCAAAAGGTGGCTCTACAAAGTATTGACTTTAGGGGGGTGAATAGTTATGCACATTGACTTTTTCTGTTATTTTGTCCTATTTGTTGTTTGCTTCACAATAAAAAAACAAAAACATCTTCAAAGTTGTAGGCATGATCTGTAAATTAAATTATGCAAAATCTCAAACAATCCATGTTAATTCCAGGTTGTGAGGCAACAAAACACAAAAAATGCCAAGGGCGGTGAATACTTTTGCAAGGCACTGTATGTATGTATAATGGCAGAAATTAAATTATATGTATGAATCTCCACTACTGGTACTACTGGTGCTTTTTCTAACAAGGAGTCCACCTGGAATGGGCATATCTGTGTCTGCATTAATGAGCTGGATAATAACTTGAGTAATGCTTTGATCTGCAGGCGTGTGATGGAGCTCTTCCTCCAGGACTGGAGTCTGTCCAGCAGGCTTCGGTTGCCTGCCATCAGCCGCCTGCAGAAGGTCCACAACGTGGACATCGCTTTCCAGGTTCTCAAAGCCAAGGGCATCGAACTCAGAGATGAGCAAGGTAAACACCACTTTTGTCTCTATCAGCTGCAATAAAGCCAAATTCTAGTGCTTTTGCCAACTAAGAATTTCGTTAGTGGTCTAAAAGAAATCTATCCCGACTATTTGTCCACTATATTATATTAGTCATAAATCATCGAAAAAAGAGGTGATAGTTTTCACAGATTTACACATTTTTATATGCGTAATATGTAACATTTCCACATTTAGATATAAATAAATGATTAGACCTATGTTATAGATTTTTTTGAGTTGTATACTGTGCATTCACACAAAAAGCGAAGAAAATATTCGCCTGTGTTAGTGTAAACTTCAAAAGAATCGTAAGTATTTCGGAAGAGGAGGAGGGGCTGTCTTGTGAACAACAATGTTTCTTTCTGCCAATTGATTCACAACCATGGCCAAGATTACCACCATCGTGTGTCTTTTCTTGTTGTGGAAGCACCAGAGAGGTCGGAGAACCCAACGCTGTCGTTTATGGGTTTATAATTTCCTCCGGAGACGCACACATAGATTTTATAGAGCTCAGGGAGTCCGCAAGTGGCAACAATCACGGTCTCCTCTGTGTTGCCATTCAATCTGGACTTAAAAGAGGGAACGCTGATAGGATGTTACGACAAGGAATCGAGCGGAATTTGCAGAAAAGAAAAAGTTCCGATATTTGAACTGGCCCGAAATGTTTGCGTCAGAAGAATCCTGCGAAATCAGGGTGAACCAGGTTTTCGCACCTCGATATTCATTAATTCGTGCCACGCCTTCATTTTTGGTGTGACCGCATATTTATGATACTCTCACCTCACGATGTAATACGATTTTAAAGGACAATTCCGGTATTTTGAACATTGAGTCCCCATCTGGTTTGTCTAGGATGAAATAGAGTGGTTAACACCGAAATTTTGAATCTTGGTCCTGTCTCGAGTATTTGGCTAATTTCAAATCGCCCCTGCCTGCTTCACAATGGCTGGCTATCAGTGGAGGCTTCTCCATTGAGGAGAGGGAGGAAGATCCTCCCTAACATTGTTGAGAATAAAAAATGTAGATTGCCCAGACTATTGTAATGAATTAATGCCCTTAAATATGACTACTTTATTGCCTTTGAATATATAATGTTTGTTTCCCTGGGTAAAGGGACATTAGCACCCCCTATCGCCTATCGCCAATTACTTCAGGGAGGAACGTCCTCCCTTTGCCACCGTTCACTCCCATTCATTTCCCCGAAAGTACTGGCGGCCGGTGGATAACATGGGTTTCAATGGGAGAGAGGAGGAAATTCCTCCTCTGAGTGGGTGGGACCTTAAGGGGTCTGATTCGCGCAAAAATCTATCCGTCTGCGCTATGAACCAATAAGCAGGATCCCTGGATGTTGAGCAGTGTTGCCAGATTGGTCAGATTTCCCACCCAATTGGGCTACTTTTAACCATGTTAGGCTGGAAAAATAGCGCGATCCTAAATGCACAATGGAAACGGAGGACATTGTTAATGTCTTGTTACAAAAATCATTCCATTCATTCACTTACAGTGCTAAGTTAGCGACCAAAGAAAGAGGTAGACCACTTCCCAAAATCAAGGTCACAAGAAGTAATGGCAACGTCAGTGTTGTGAGTGCCACATGGTTTGCTAGGTACGCATGGCTTACTGGTAGCATTACAAGCAATCGACTTTTTTGCTGGCCTTGTTTGCTTATGAATAATAGCAAATCTCCAACGTGGGCTGTTCATGGTTTCACTGATGTGAAAAATCTTGATAGGGCAACCAAACGCCACGACAAGTGTCAAGATCACGTTGGTGCTGCTATCCGACTTTCCTTGCTAGGCACCATGCCTATAGATCAGGTTGTAGATGAGGGTGTGCGGCTGCAAATCCAACAGCACAATGCTAAAGTGCGTGACAATAGGGAGGTGTTGAATGTCTGTTAGATGCAACGGCTTACCTGGGCATGCAAGAGTTGTCATTTAGCATGACGAAGGGGAAAATTCTAACAAGGGAAATTACAGGGAGCTTGTGGAGGTGATAGCTCAGTATGACCGCGTTCTGGCAGAACATATGGAAAGCTCGACTGTCTTCACAGGCACGTCAAAAACAATCCAAAACGATTTAATCGCAGCCATTCACAGTTCAATTAAAACGGAGATTAAAAAGGAACTTAACAGGACACCATTCTTTTCTTGGCAAATCGACGAGACCACAGACATAAGCTGTCATTCACAGCTGTCTGTCATCTTGCGCTATGTTGATGACTATGGTACCATTCAGGAACGCTTCTTAGGCTTTTTTGATGTGTCCGATGGTCGAGATGCTAAGTCATTGTTCGAATTCGTGCAGGCTGAGTTGTCAGGTTTCAATTTCAAGGATAAACTTGTCGCCCAAACCTATGATGGTGCCGCGGTCATGGCCTCGCACTTGAATGGCCTGCAGGCTAAGGTGAGAGATGTGGCTCCCTGTGCAACATTTGTCCACTGCTATGCACATCGCTTAAACCTGGTTTTAAGTCGGGGTGTTAAGGCCATTCCCCAAGCAAAGTACTTCTTTGCTCACTTGGGTGACTTCACTTCTTTTTTCTCCAAGTCAAGCAAGAGGGTAGCTTTACTCGAGGAATTCAGGTGCACTCGGCTGCCCCGGAACGCTCCGACTCGCTGGAACTTCTCCCGAGTAGTGAATACGGTTGCTTCTAATTATGACGAACTACACAACATCTTCGAGAATATCATTGTGCGTCCAACGATGGACGACGAGACTATTCGTTTGGCTGATGGTTTGAGGTGTAAGATGGAAGAGTTTGAATTTGTGTTTTTTACGAACTACACAACATCTTCGAGAATATTATTGTGCGTCCAACGATGGACGACGAGACTATTCGTTTGGCTGATGGTTTGAGGTGTAAGATGGAAGAGTTTGAATTTGTGTTTTTTCTCTTCACATTTGAGCAGTTGTTTGCACACACTGACGTGGTCTTTGACATCTTACAGCACAAGTCAATGGATATCGCTTTCTGCAAACGGCGCATTGAAAACCTCCTACAAATAATTGACGAACTGAAAGTAGAGAGTGTCTTCGACAAGATTTACACCAGGGCTGCCACTCAAACAGAAGACCCTGATGTATCTCACAGGTCAAAAAGAAGGCTGCTAAATCCCCGTCAGGCATACAGAGCGCTTTATGATGCCATCCACGACAGCATGCTCACCCAAATCACCCAGCGCTTCCAACACCTCGATCGTTTGGGCTTCTCTGAGCTTTTGGATGAGGCTAAATTTGAATCTTTCAAAGTCTCATTTCCCACGCAGGCACTGGCGAATTTGATGGAGACATATGGCCACTTCTTTGATGCAGACAAATTAAAAATTGAACTGAAATTTTTTTTAGAAACAAAGAGATAAATTCCACACGAAAACTATGTGATGCGCTGGCCTTCATGAAATCCAGCGGCTTTGATGGAGCGATGCCACAGCTGTACAAACTTATGTCTCTGATTGCTACAATTGGTGCCACTGTCACACCAAATTTGTACCGGCTGCCAAATTTGTACCGGGTGACGTAATCCATTCAAACCTGCCTAGCAACAGATGACCGCGGACGATCGCGTCGAATGACGTAGGAAAGTTCGCGAACATTCTCGATATAGTTCACGGAACGCGACCAGACAGATAACACATTACATTTATTAGCGTTCCTAATTACATTTATTAGAGTTACTAACTTTATATTCGTATTGGATTTTATTGTTTAATCGCATTAAGCTAGTAAACTGAGTGTATAAAGCAGGTTTCAAAAAACATTCGCGCTCATGTTGCCAGAGACAAAATAACTATCGAACTATATCTATAATATAATATATAATATCTATAATATATCTATGAACTATATCGAGAATGTTCGCGAACTTTCCTACGTCATTCGACGCGATCGTCCGCGGTCATCTCGCGATCGTCCGCGGTCATCTCGCGATCGTCCGCGGCGCGGCCATCTGTTGCTAGGCAGGTTTGAATGGATTACGTCACCCGGTACAAATTTGGCAGCCGGTACAAATTTGGTGTGACACCACCTCTGCAGGAGCTGAGCGAAGTTTTTCCTGCCTGAAACGAATTAAAACGTACACACGGAATGCGATGGGGCAGGAGAGGTTAACAAATCTGGCCATTATTTCGATTGAAAAGAAAATGCTGAAATCACTTAAAAAAGATCCAGTTTGGTATGACCAGGTCACTGATGTCTTCGCAACTCAAACAGCAAGGAGGATTGACCTGATCTATAAATGAAGTCCCTCAATCTGAATAGTTAGGCTTACAGCCCATGTAAATAGTTTTGAAATAATGTTCTTGTTGTTCTTTTACTAGTTTGTTACTCTGACCGCTCTGTTTGATATTGTGGAAAGGGTGTTAGTGAATGATTCAGAGCATGATGTATTTTAAATGGCATCACTTTGGTTCTTGAGTCTTTTCTTAAAACAATTGTTACTGAAAATAAACATAGCTAAATAACTACAGTCAGTGAGGGAAAAATAGGCCCAATGATAGGCCCAGATTTTTTTATTTACTTTTACAAATCAATAGTAGGCCTGATTTGACTAAGATGCTTTGCATCCTTTCCTTCTCAAATTACAGTGATGCCACTGGTGGCTTTGTATACATTTTATTCACATAACTCCCTCCCTGCTATTTTGTAGTTCACCAAAACACCCTGAAACAACTTGAGTCTCACATTCTTATGCCACCATACACCAACAGTGCAAGTAGGCCAATGGCAACCAAGCGCGCAGTCCTTCCTCCCTCACTTTAAAAACCACCAGCCGCCACTGCTGGCTATGTAGTTGGGTCATCTATAGAAGTTCTGAGACCGTGGAAAGCTAAGTTTCATTTCTCACTGGATTCAAGATTCAATACTTTATTGCCAACAACTCTGTACAAGTTGCTAGGGATTTTTTTCCTATTATGTTGTCACTCACTTATGTTGTTGTCACACATAATTTCATCGATGCAGTATTCTTCCAAGGATCCCACTTAGATACAACAAATAGGCAGATAAAAGGAAAAGGGACATCCCCACACATAAGACATATAGCCCATTTACACCTGGTTGACAGGCAAGGTAAAGTGCTGTATGTTTGATTAAAGTGGCAGGCTTATAGGTGCAAGTGAAGTGCAAATGGGCATGGAGCAAGTCGTGCAAATCTGCATAAGGTCCAATAAATAAGTAAACTCACACTAGAGTAGAAATGTGTGTGTATTATACTATACAGGGCAACTGGGGGAGTCTTCATTCCTGATATACTGGTATGGGGTGTAGTGTTGTTAAGAGATTTAATGGTTCTGCAGTATGTGCTGTTGAGGAAGCGGGAGGTTTTAGTTTTGATGGCCCTCAACCTTCTACCTGATGGGAGTGGATTGAAAAGGGAGTTAGCAGGGTGCAGGCCTGATCGAGTTCAGACGTGGTGCCTGTATTCAGGCTTGAGCTCGGCCATGTCGAGAAAAGTGAAAATAGGTGAGTGGTGCCTTTTTTAAAATGTCTATTCAACACGTCAACCTACCTGACCTTTTCATTGATATGTCTGCCACCAACTAGGCGTAGTCTATATAAGGACGTCTTTGACCTTTGTATGTTACTTTGCACTGAGGATGGTCTGAATGGGACTGAAACATTTTGCACGCACTTTGGGTAGCACTTTACACTTTTATGCAATAAAAACTTATTGTTGCATTGGCTACATGGATGTTCGAGTTCCGCTCCTTTTATTGTTGTCAAGAAAGGCAATTCTCTATGGTGTCTTCGAATGTATTGGATAATTTAAGGCACAGATAATTTCACTTCCTATCAGCACTGAGGGTGTAATTTATCCTGAAGTGTTTTCAGGCCTCTACTGTGGATACGGGCCTCGTAGATGTCTGAAATGGGAGGGAGACTGCAGCCAAATATCTTGGAGGCCGTATGGACAATCCTGTCTAGTCGCATCCTCTGCTGGACAGTAGAGTTGCCATACCAGACTGTGATTGAGAACGTAAGGACGGTCTCAATGGTGGCTCGATAAAACTGCTGCATCCCCTTGCAGGCCACCCCAAACTTCTTTAGTTGGCGGAGGAAAAAGAGCCTCTGGTGAGCTTTTTTAAATAATAGCAGTTATGTTATCTTCCCATTTCAGAGAGGAGGAGATTATTGTGGCCAGAAATTTGAAGCTGTCTAGTATACCCGTTCCACCACCGCCGCATTGATGGACAGGGGCGGGGTCTCCTTCCTCTTCCTTCAGAAGTCCACCACTAGCGCCTTAGTTTTTGCAATATTTAGCTCTAGGTTGTGGTGGGAACACCATTCAGTTAGGGAAAGGACTGCATTTCTGTCGGCACTGTCATCATCCCCTGAAATCAGCCCCATCAAGGTTGTATCATCAGCAAATTTAAGCATTTTCACTGATTCACTGTGCGATATGCAGTCAGTAGTGTATAGAGAATATAACAGAGGTGATAATACACACCCCTGGGTTGCACCAGTGCTAATTTGTTTGGCCTGTGACAATTATTGTTGTTATTGTTGTGTTGTGTTATTGATTTTGACAACTTGTGTCCTTTGCTATAGGAAATCTAAAATCTAGTGACATAAGGAGTTCTGGACACCCATGTTTTGGAGTTTATAGAAAAGTTTGCTGGGTAAAATCGTAATATTAAAAGCAGAGCTGTAGTCTATTAAAAGTACCTTTGCGTAGTTGCCTGGGGATTCAAGATCACGGGTTAAAACAAATCTTTTTCACCATCGTCCCGGAAACGTCCCGAAAAACATTTAGAATCATCCCGAATTTTCCCAAGAATCTTTTTTACATTTTGAGTTGTTACTTACTGATGATATAATAAAATCACAATACATTATGTTGATAAAATAATTTATTTATTTCCAGACTAGATTTATTTAGCTTCAAGATGACAACCAACACCCTCAGTCACAGAAAGTGACCTTCTGCCGGTATTTCACCGTTAGTGACTGCATTTAGTGAGTTGTATTCGTCAACAGGAGGGTCATGCATTGAGATTTGCATGGGGCTATGTCAATGGCAATGCAAGACCTCCAGCCCTGTTTAGAAACCACGCTCGCAGCAGGGGCATAGATAGTATATAAAATGGATGTAGCATCCGGGCAGACCTCAGATATTCCAATTGCATCCAATTCTCTTGGCTTATGAGCGTCGCCATCTTGTCATAGTTTGACTCTGCCTCATTTCCTCTAACCAAAAAAGGGCATTGATGCGACGTCGGGGGGAGGGAGATACGCCCATCTAGGTGACGTACACCGAATTAGCTCGTAGCTCATTAGTTTTTAAACGATTGGTTGACCGCAGAGCAAGGGATCTTGGCAACGGAATGAACAATAGGAATGAACGCAATCGAGCTCAAGTTGATGGAGATAGCATGCTCATCCTGAAAATTAGCCTTCGAGTCAGTATTATTTTCGTTAACGAAATATATGAGGAAAAATGTTCGTCAATGACCTTTTTTCCATGACTAAGACGAGACGTTGACCAGCTAAAAATAGATCTTCGATAATAAAAACTATGACGAAATGTACGTTTGGTTTTCGTTGACGAGACCAGACTGGACTAAAATTTAAGTGGTGTGCTATTTGGACATTCAAAATGCACGATATTTTCCAATCATTACCCTCCCGTAAGGTTCTTGTGCAACTGTTCACTCTTCCAGTAAATAGGGCGGACCATAGCTACGACTTGGCAACGGGAGGTATAGTCCACTCAGCTATTAGCTAAAGTTATGCATTGTAAATATTTATAATTCAAAATTCGTCCCAGCCTTTATACCACAGCTACTCTAGGGTCTATAGCATATAACCACGTTGTCTGATTATAGTTTAATTCATTTTTCACAATTTCCCGGCCCTGGTTTTGAAGGAAATCACTGCGCCATTTGTTTCAATCGGAATCGCCACGGTCTATACTGCATAAGGTGTACTTTGAAATTCGTCCCAGCCTTTATACCCAAGATACTATAGGGCAGGGGTGCCCAACCTTTTTTGACTCAAGATCTACTTTTCAAGTAGCCAACCTCCCGAGATCTACCAGTCTAGTGTCAACATTGCAAACCCACACACATCATTCCCAGCCTGCAGTAACTAATCTTACAACACTTTTTCTTGTTGTCACACAACCACTGTGAGAGGACAATTTCCTCTCACAGTTGCCAGTTTGGATAGTGTATCACAAACCCGCTCCCTCTGCTCTCTCTCTCACTCACTCACTCACTCACTCACTCACTCACACACCACACACACACACACACACACACACACACACACACACACACACACACACACACACACACACACACACACACACACACACACACACACACACACACACCCCTGCATGATGAGCAATAGCCATAGCTGACCTTAATATGAACAAAACAGAAAAATAACCAGATACAAAACAGGTAGATCTCTGAGTTAGAAAAACTTCCTACCTTAATGGGAGACCTGGCATTGGGAGGAGGAGGCTAAATTCTCGTAGTCAGGAGTGTAGGAGCTGGTTGCAAGGCGTAGGCAGGCTGCAAGATGGTCATCTGTCATTGTTGATCTGTTCTTATTACCCAGCCTTATTAGCCTGGGTCTTTGGTTTGGTGAAGATTGACTGCCGTGCTGCAAGCTGAGCTTTCAAATCCCGCACTTTTGTGGCACGTAAAGGCGTTTTTGCAGGGAAATCCCTGTCGTACCTTCCATGTACTGTTTTAAAATGCCGCTCCATATTCCCTTTCTTTGCCAACGCTACCGTTGCATTGCAGATAAAACAAACAGGCTTTGAATGAGAATAAACAAAAAAAGGAGTGCGTAACTACTGTTGATGCACTCCTTTTTTTCTTTTTTTTTTAAAAGTCCTATGATCCCCAGTCTCGTACAAAGAGGGGAACATAGGACCCGGGGAACATAGACACGCTCCCACGATACCGCACGTATATGTCACGCGCAAATACTTTTTTTTGTGGCCGTGTTTAAGGGACTGATGGGTGGTACTAGTGATAGGCTGTAGTGTACATTTAATACAAAATATAACACACACACACACACACACACACACACACACACACACACACACACACACACACACACACACACACACACACACACACACACACACACACACACACACACACACACCAACGACGCATAACTACAACAAACAATATAGTGACGCATAATTGGAAAAAAAATAAATATATATATATATATTTTTTTTCTTCACCCCTCGCGGTCGACATGGGATCTGTCGGCGGTCTACTGGTAGACCGCGATCGACTGGTTGGGCACTCCTGCTATAGGGTGTATAGCATATAACCGAGTTTTCTGATAACAGTTTAAGCATTTTTCACAATTTACCAGCTATCGCTTTGAAGGCTGAACAGACGATAGTAACGTCAATAAACGTCAGAAAATGTGTGACTTCACGTTTCTATAGCAACCGATTTTCGGTTCTACACAAACCAAATTAACAAGGGGAAATCCTATGCCACACAAACCTTTTATAGAAAAGGAATGATTTTTTGCGAATTGATTTGCTTTACCAATGATGTTACTAATATTGAGAATAGATTGTCTTCATATATAAAAAAAAATAAACTAAACAAACGTTTACAAACTTTTCCTTTTAATACCCCAGGGGTATACATGAACGCCTCGGCATGTTACGATTGGTAGTGATTTTCACCACTTGAAATTGATTTATTTCAATTTTGAAAGAAACACCACATGGAAGCAATGGAGAACGCCATCTCTCGCTCGGTTGTTTAGAACTGAAAATACGGTTGCCAGGACAACGTGACGTTTTGACTTTAGTACTCTATTTGAGTGGAACAACTTAGCAGGTGTCCATATACAGTTGGGCAAAAAAGTATTTAGTCAGCCACCAATTGTGCAAGTTCTCCCACTTAAAAAGACGAGAGGCCTGTAATTTTCATCATAGGTAAACCTCAGCTATGAGAGACAAAATGAAAAAAAAGAATCCAGAAAATCACTGTCTGATTTTTTTTAAGAATTTATTTGCAAATTATGGTGGAAAAGAAGTATTTGGTCACCTACAAACCAGCAAGATTTCTGGCTGTCACAAACCTGTAACTTCTTTTTTAAGAGGCCCCTCTGTCCTCCACTCGTTATCTGTATTAATGGCACCTTATCAGTATAAAAGACACCTGTCCCCAACCTCAAACAGTCACACTCCAAACTCCACTATGGCCAAGACCAAAGAGCTGTCAAAGGACACCAGAAACACAATTGTAGACCTGCACCAGGCTGGGTAGTCTGAATCTGCAATAGGTAAGCAGCTTGGTGTGAAGAAATCAACTGTGAGAGCAATTATTAGGAAATGGAAGACATACAAGACCACTGATAATCTCCCTTGATCTGGGGCTCCACGCAAGATCTCACCCCTGTGGTGTCAAAATGATCACAAGAACGGTGAACAAAAATCTCAGAACCACACGGGGGGACCTGGTGAATGACCTCCAGAGAGCTGGGACCAAAATAACAAATGCTACCATCACTAACACACTACGCCACCAGGGACTCAAATTCTGCTGTGCCAGACGTGTCCCCCTGCTAAAGCCAGTGCATGTACGGGCCCGTTTGAAGTTTGCTAGAGAGCATTTGGATGATCCAGAACAGGATTGGGAGAATGTCATATGGTCAGATGAAACCAAAATAGAACTTGGTAAAAACTCAACTCGTTGTGGTTGGAGGAGAATGAATGCCGAGTTGCACCCAAAGAACACCATACCTACAGTGAAGCATCGGGGTGGAAACATCATGCTTTGGGGCTGTTTTTCTGCCAAGGGACCAGGACGTCTGATCCGTGTGACGGAAAGTATGAATGGGGCCATGTATCGTGAGATTTTGAGTGAAAACCTCCTTCCATCAGCAAGGGCACTGAAGATGAAACGTGGCTGGGTCTTTCAGCATGACAATGACCCCAAACACACCGCCCGGGCATCGAAGGAGTGGCTTCGTAAGAAGCATTTCATGGTTCTGGAGTGGCCTAGCCAGTCTCCAGATCTCAACCCCATAGAAAATCTTTGGAGGGAGTTGAAAGTCTGTTGCCCAGCGAAGGCCCAAAAACATCACTGCTCTAGAGGAGATCTGCATGGAGGAATGGGCCAAAATACCAGCAGCAGTGTGTGAAAACCTTGTAAAGACTTGCAGAAAACGTTTGACCTCTGTCATTGCCAACAAAGGGCATGTAACAAAGTATTGAGATGACCTTTTGTTATTGACAAATACTTATTTTCCACCATAATTTGCAAATAAATTCTTTAAAAATCAGACAATGTGACTTTCTAGATTTTTTTTTTTTCATTTTGTCTCTCATAGCTGAGGTATACCTATGATGAAAATTACAGGCCTCTCATCTTTTTAAGGGGAGAACTTGCACAATTGGTGGCTGACTAAATACTTTTCTGCCCCACTGTATATGGGGCAAATTGAAATAGTTTAAAAAGAGAACATTTTGACTAAAAGTAATGACTAAAAGTTGACTAAAATGTAAGGAATTTTCGTTGACTAAAACTACAAAGGAAAACAATGACTAAAATGTGACTAAATCTAATAAGCATTTTTGTTATAAGACTAAATCTAAAATAGCTGACAAAATTAACACTGCTTCGAGTCGAGTTGAGAGTCAGCGGCTAGCTGTCACTCAAGAGGCTGTACCCCTAATTATTAATACATTTTAACCTCCATTAAAATAAAAAACTAGCCTGCTAAAAAAATAAAAATTCATCCCCCTCAGTGTTACTCCCCTCAAGCTACTGCATTGTTTGTCACTTCCTTATTGGATGCTGGTAGAACTCGCTGTGGTTGGGGCTTGAGCAGGAGCTGCTCACGCCTTTTTTCGCAGCACGGTGAGCGCGTTTACACTGCCCGAGGTAAATTGCCTGCTTGAGCTAGCACCCCAATTTACCCTCCCGGACCCTGCACACATTGGCGTTTTAATGGGTTTCATTCTGATGTAAATGCGACGGCTCCGCAATTCCGGAGGGGTGGGCTTGGATAGAGGTGTACGCTTCCTCCACAGAGACAACGAAGCAATAATCATGAGCAGTTTGACTGGAGAGAAGGTGAAATCCGCTAGCTGCTGATTATGTAGGAGAAGGTGATGCAGTCACATTAAACAAAGATGTTGAAAGATGGTGCGATCTACGAGAGAGTCGCAGAGGAACGGTCCTTACAAGCCTTTTGTGGCGGTCAAAATAAAGAATATGGCGTTTTTGCACTTGTAAATAGTCAATCGCGTTTGTCCTACACTCAGACGTGAACTCGTTCTTGCATGCGGGTGTCTTCATTCATAAAAAAATCTAAACATTCGGGAGTAGGCCTATGCAAATTATTCTATATATATTATTGAAATATCCTGGATGCTTTATACTTCTATGTGGCTTTTAGTTAATGATCGGGCTATAATAAGACCACGTTGGCTATGTAATCGCTGACAACAGGGGACATTTCATAGTGGTTGGACATTTTAGTGTGCCGACAGGCTTTTGTCAGGACGCAGAACACGCAACTCAAAATCGGGAGGTCTGGTCACCCGATGATCGGGCGGATGCGGGTATCAATTGTTGAAAAAAACATTGCTTCGGGTGGATATTGATATTAGGCAGCGGGTCGAATGACATTACAGACATTACAGCCCATTCGTCAATGGGCAGCAGCTCATTTGCATTAAAGCTACAGACACCAGAAACGGCGCATTCTGAAGGGACCGAAACAGAGGGGTATAGCGGTAGGCAAGATTTATTTTTCCTAAAAGCTATTTCCAGCAAACGGCTTCAAAAACATGTTTTCTAGAACTCAAATACTATGTGTACTTATTGTGAAAACGCCATAATATGTCTCCTTTTAAATGTAAATATTTCAAAATCGGCATAGAGCCTTAATATTCGGATCAAATGAAAGCTCTGCTCATACCGAGTTCAGTTATGGACAGTGTTTGTACGGTAATAACTCTGTTTAAAAGAACGCTGTTGGGTAATGCCGTTATTTTTACAGTAACAGGGTAATCTAACTAATTACTGTTTCCGTCGTTACAACGCCGTTACTGTTACTGTACGATAAATGCTGTGCGTTACTATGAATTGATTAAATAAACTGCGTAATCCGAAAGCACCCCTGGTTCCAAACACAAACTACTAGTGAGGAGACCGGGTGGGTTTACAATGAGATAAGTGATTAAGATTGGCTAAGGCAGAGTCATGTTTCATGGTGACCAATCGGAGCCAGTGTTTTTAGACATAAGCCAGGACACTCCTGCGTAGACATCCCATCTCTCCTCCTCTGTCAGGAAAGGTAACCCCTTAAAGCGAGGATCAAGGGCAGAGGATGTGTGAAGGATCTTCTTCTCTGCCCCACTGTTGTACTTCTTGAGGAGATCTGTTTTGATAGCATTCTTTACATCACAGATCAGTGGTTGGTCTCCAATAGTGTCTGACATGCTCTGGAGGAGTTGGGCATATACTGGTGCAATGAGGCTGACTGTAGGACTGCTCTCCTCTGACATAATAACAGTGGCATACTTCACTGGTTTTAATGTCTTCACTGCTTCGTCCACGTTAGCCAGATCTGCTCTGCTGAGAGTGACAATGTCACTTTCTTCTACATTGAGGGCAGGCGACAGCAGGGTGGCATGCACTGCAGCTTGTGGTTTCAAAAACCTCTCCATCATATCCTGAGCACTATTCCACCTTGTGGCGACATCAGTTATCAATTTGCGGACGCGTCAGTTTAAGAACAACTTTTCTTCAAACAGGTGCTTCGCCTTTGTGCTGCGATGGAAGTATGCTGAGATACGTCAGACTCTGCCCAGAAGCCTGGAGACCGTCGGCAAATTAAGCGCCCGCTGTGCAGCGAGGTTCAACGTATGCGCGACGCATTTAACATGAGGGAACTAACCAATTTCAGCAGCACTTGTCATATTACCGGCGTTGTCCGACACCAGCACAACACTTTCATCTGTTAGCTGCCATTCCTCCACAACATCCAAGAGTAGCCTGGCCATATGAGCACCAGTGTGCCTGTCATAAACTGCTCTCGTCTGCAGCACATGCGATACAATCTGCCAATCCTCGCTTATATAATGTGCGTGCCGCAATGCGATTAATGTGAAATGCGGTTATAGTTTATATATATTACAGGGTTAGACCCCCAGGCCGTTCTGCCAGCGATTTTAATTTGCTCTGCAGCAGAGGCTGGAGATCAGGAAGATCGGGAAGTCTCCCAGTGGGCCGGTCCACTTTGAAAATTATTCTAAAGAGGTCTAGACTCTAGAGCTCTAGACTGTGCGCAGCCCCGCCGTCTCCAGTGAACGAAGAAAGCCTGCGCCATGACGAACGGGGGTTTTTACCCCCTCTGTCTCTCTGAACAAACCGAGCGTGCCAGCCAATTGAACGAAGCTCAGTCCTTTTTCCATTAAATAAGAATTTTCCACCGACGCGAACACGTTCTGGTTCGCAGAAAGTGTTGAAAAATTAAAACAGAAAAATGAGGTCGACCCGAGAGAGAATAAAAATTTGAGACGTCGTTAATTTTAATCCCTGACTCGATTTCAATTAAAAAAAGTATCTGGAGGGCTTATTTGATTGGTTTTCATGCCAAAACAACGACCCTGGGTTCAATTTCCGCCGGAATTACACTTTAACAAAAGCGAGTGGGTCTCTGATGTCGGGGGTGGTGGCGATTACATAGAGGCTGCAGTCTCACCCCTTGGCATCAGCGTTGAGCAGCTCCTCCAGCACTTGGCTTCACGGCTATCACCTACTGTTCCCTGGCCACCTTGCATTGATCATCTTGAGGAAGCTGAACAGTTGTGTGAGTTGCTGTTGACGCTTTTGACCTAGCTAAAACAGCCTCAGAGAAAGATTTCAGACCTCGCCCATCTACACTCAGTCTGGCCTCCATGACAACTTAACAGGAGCCCATCGAACAAATGTCATGTGTGTGCAGCCAGAGAGCTATAACAAGAAACCAGATGAAGTTCCTACTAGTAATGCACGATTTAAATGATATACGATATGAACGATAAAAGATAGCCGACGATAGTGATTTTAATTATATCGCGCTATCACGATAATGCATGTTGACGCAAAATATTTTTTTACGTGTTTTTTTTAATTTTTGGTTTGTTACGGTTCCATTTCACATTGCAATTTTCGCAACAGTGCCAGAATTTGTCAACAAACCTGCATGTGCGCAAAGAACGTTAAATCATTGGACAAAAAGGTCTGGGGCGGGGTAAAGCGTTAAAGGAAAAACGAAAGGGGGAGAAAGCGCCGGTGAAAGTTAACAATCATGGATATCCAGCGTGATGACCTGCGGACCGGTCCAACTCCTTCTCCCTCATCCTTAGCCTACTCGGAATGTGTTAAATGCATCGGCATTTTTATCTATATTTTCCAGCATACTTTTTATTGGCTTTGGTCGGACCGTCGGGTGAAATTGAGTCGTGGCTCAACATGGAGCAAAGAGGAGACAGAATGTCTTTTGGATATCGGACCCAAATATCCAATAGACGTTCCGTCTTCTCTTTGCTCCATGTTGAGCCACGACTCATTTTCACCGACGGTCCGACAACGTACTGCTAATCTTGGAGTTACCGCCTAATCAAACAATAATTCTTATAATGCGCCGCGGCTGAGCGGGTGCCTGTTACGTCCAAAGAGGCGTATGATTTTTAGAACTTGATCAGACCGAGGTGTGTTCGCTTCAAATCTCAAGCGAACCACACCAGGGTTCGTTTTGAAGCGAACCGAGACCACCTCTCCGGCTGGGTCTCGGACCGGCTGTGTTGGTCCGTTCCCGAGTTTGGATGGTTTGTATTCGCAACAGCCCAGAATGTCCGCACCAAGGGACCAAACTCGTTTAGTGTGCACTAAAGACAGGAATCAATTCAAAAAGACAAAATCTGTATTAAACAGACAAGCAACGGCTTGGCTGTTCCGCTCTCACACTATGGAACACAATCTCCGTTTGATCGATAAGAAATATCACGTGATCGACACAATTCTTAACAATCAATGATTGATCATCAATTAATCATGACCCATCCCTAATTGTCAGTACAGTGTCTGTTCCTTATCTAAAAAGAGACCCGTTTTTCCTGTTCTCTGCATCTTGGGTGGCATTTAAGGACTTAGTGTAGTGCCTTTTAGAGTGGTTTGCACTAAAGGAAAGAAACCCAATACTTGACGCTTTTTCTTTGTTAAAGTCTCTGCAGCTATTGTGCTTGAATTTTAATTATCTGCAACATTATGTTGAATGATTACAGTGTTGCACAATAAATGTTCTCCAAACGACATACTATATATCTCTTTTTTTAATAAATTTAGCAGTTTGCCTTTCCTTACGGTCTATGTAACCTGTTCTGAAATGGTTATTTTATGTTTTTTATATCTTGATATATATCGTTATCGCAATAGGCTGCAATGTATATCGCAATATAGATTTTAGGCCATATCGCCCATCCCTAGTTCCTGCTGCAAGGCTCTCCAAGAAGGAAATCTCTGCACAGCTGAGGCAGAAGTGTGCAGAGCTGGCAAAGGTCCATCAGTACAGATGCCCACCTGGTAGCAAGAGTGAGCCACCAGCTCGTCCCATGGTAGATCTACCAGTGAGCATAGGTGCACTGTCTCGCATAGACACTTATGGTTCAAGACCACCACCTCAAGAGCAGCAGGTTCTGGGATACAGTGGTGCTCAGTCTTGCCATCATCTACCAAAAAACAAGAGCATGCCTTACTACCCCACAACCTACAATGAACCTCCAATCAAGTCAGTGGTGCATGACATTATGGTTAAACAAGTAAATGCTATGCACAAGAAGAATATTCCATTCTCCTTTCTCGTTGGTGACCTGCCCACCTACAAGACAATCGTTCAGCCCAGGCAGAGAATGTGCAAATGTTCAAGGACATTGTCCCAATCCTCGGCGCTTTCCACCAACAGATGTCCTACATCTATGCTGTCTATAAGAGATTCAAAGGCTCTGGAATTGCAGGCACTCGGGTTACAGTAGGGGAAGTAGTGGAGGGTTCTGTAGACCAAGCACTACCAGGAAAGTAGTACAGGCAGGGTGTGCGCTGAATCCAGCTCTGGAGACAAGCTCTAATACATAAACGACTAGCAAAAATTCTTGAGCATGAAGAGCTTGCAGCAAATCAGAGGTGATCTGCTGATTAAACGCAAACATGCATTTGTCAACGGCCGAGCTATGCTCCCGGAAGAGGTTGCAGATATCATACCTCTCCATGTGATCACTGGCAGTGACCACACCTCAGGGTTCTATGGGCATAGGAAGAAGGAGTTGGAGACGGTGAAGATCCATTCTGAGACAAGAGAGCTCCTGGGACGAGTGAGCGAGAGTCTGGAATTATAACATGAAGTCAGAGCGGATATGAAGGGATTTGTCCTCCATCATTTATGCTGAGTCCAGATGTGAGCTGCGGGCAGGCCACAGTTTCCAAATGGCATAAACGGAAGAAAACCAGTACAATCTGTCTCCCACCTGATGACTCTTTGAATCTTCATATGGAAAGGTCAAACTACCCAACATATTGCCAGCTCCATTACATCCTACAAGAGCAACCTTCTCTCATTGGTCACAGCTGGGATCTAGTGAACGGAAAGTGTCGACCAGTGCGTCACACCCTGCCCCCCTTGCCCCAGCAGCTCACACCTCATGACTGCTCTGATGAGAGTAGCAGTGATGATGACAGGAGTCAGTGTGGAGATTCAACAGATTCAGATGGAGTCTTCATAGTTGATTCAATAAATAAATAATAAAACATTTTTTAATGTTATGTTAATAAAAACAACTCCAAGCTAAAGAATCTTCCATCTCACTGCTTTCATTGGTTTTACCCCAGACATCTGATGACCTATGTGTATGTCGTAATTTTAACTGTGACGATTTTGAAAAACTGACATTTAATGAGCCATAAGTGGACAAAACAAGTGGTCAAAAATAGGTTGAATCAATAAATATACATCATTTGTAAATTTCTTGACCCAGATAGTCTTAGAAACCATGTATTATGCAGCACTGTGGGCAAAACCATTAAAGTTAGTTTCGAGCAGCCATTTTGGATATAGGGCTCTCCCAAAAAATGTCCCACATTTTGGTGAGGGGCACCCCGGCCCATTTTTTTATTTAACCTTTATAGATGAAAAATCCAGGGAGAAACTAACCTTTGCTCTCCACGATCACGGAACTTCTATATTTGACCCAACTGATGTGCATTCTAAAACGCCCCTAAAGGTTCGTTTTCAGAAATGTGAAACTCATCAAGTGGTTAGTGGTGTTCGTTGATATTCCTAATCAAGTAGCGTAGCGAAATACAGGGGTCTGTCGTGTTTTATTTGGCATTTTGTAAATCTGTATTTTGTAAATGAAACGGAAACCGACCCAGGACCGGAAACGGATACCTTTTGCTCAGTTCTAGCCCTACTGATGCGGAGAACCAAGCGAAAAGTCCACAAGCACGGGGGGTGCTTGTGGACTTTTCGCTTGGTTCTCCGCACTCCCACTTCCGTATCCGGTCCAGTCCGGTTTCCGTTTCATTTACCAAATGCCGATTTACAAAATGCCAAATAGAAAACAGTGCAGCTTAAATTGTATTTTATCTTAAATCATAAAAAAATAAATATAGATAAATATAGAATTTAAAAACAAATGCCACATAAAAATAACAAAATGGAAAATAAAATCTCTTCAAATAAAGACTTCAATGTGAATCTTGGAATTTAAAAGAATGTTGATTTTAAAAAAAACTTACGACCAGCGCTATTATGGTATATTTTTTAGTACAGACTAATTACATGTCTAGTCGACTATGAGGGATCAGCCTTTCTAGATTCCACCAGATTTATTTTGGTTTAATAAGAAGCTAACTTTTCAAATCCTTTGAATGTGTGCCATTTGTGGCTCTAATAAGTTTTCACGATTCATTTGGTTGACTTTGAATTGTATTCATTTTGAAAGGACAAATAAGCCCATAAAACTGCATGTTCATAAGACATCCCATGCTCATTATGTGTAACATGCTATATTTTGCCAGGCTCAATCATTGACTCCAGAGACATTGTGGATGGACACCGAGAAAAGACTCTAAGCCTTTTGTGGAAAATTATCTTTGCTTTCCAGGTGAGTGTTGGATTCATATCACGGCAAACACTTCCTCCCATCCCCACGATACCAGACCACTAAGTCATCCTACTCCCCCACTTCTCTGGCTTTCCTCTTAAGGTGGAAGTGATTTTGGATGAGACCCAGTTGCGTGAGGAGATAGGCTTTCTGAAGAGCACCCTGAGGACCAAGCAGAAGCTGGCCTCTCTGAAGGCCGACCGCAGCCTTCAGCAAAGCAGTGCTGGAAGGGGGCCGGCCCCATTGCATTTTCAAACCAGCACCACCAAGATCGGCCTGCTGATGGAGTGGATCAATGCTGTCTGTGACTACTACAATCTGAGGGTGAGTAAATCAAAAAGGGTGGTGGTGGTAGTTTCTATGAAGGGTTCTGGTCTGAAATCACACATGCTACCAGGGCTGATGGGTTGGTTGCATTATTTCAAACTTGTATTACTTTGCCATTATAATTCATTATTGTCATCCATGACCCAATGTTTCTGGCTTTTTACACCAGTCTGAATGCTTGATGAATACTTGATAATGAATAATATTGATTTTCATCTCAACAGGTGGAAAACTTCACTGTGTCTTTCTCAGATGGCCGGGTGCTCTGTTACCTGATTCACCACTATCACCCTGAAATCCTGCCAGAGCAGGCCATTAGCCACAGCACCACACAGACTGTGGACTGTTCCCCTCTGGGCCGTGTTGGGCTGGACTGCTCCAACAGCGACTCGGACAGCTCCTTCAACTTCTACTCATCCGTCCACAAAGGTGTGGTTTTTTTCATTCCAGTATCGATTTTAAGCAATGATAATGAGTTGCAAGGCTTGAAACGTATAATTTCCTATATTGTTCTGCAATGCAGGCCTGGAATCTCCCTCGTTTGAATTCAAAGATCTCCTTGAAAAGGAGAAGAACAACTTCAGACTGGTCAACAGTGCGGTGGCGTTCCTTGGGGGAGTTCCGGCCATGATCAACCCCACCGACATGTCCAACACCATTCCAAACGAAAAGGTTTGATGCAGCTCCTAAAAATCAAGTATTGGGCTGTGAAGAGATTAGGGATGGTGGTAGAGCCCGACCAATAAAGGATTTTTAAGGCCGATACCGATCTCGTACGGACCCAACCAACGCGCCCAAATGCGGCCCAACCAACTCTGCTCTCCGATATTTTGTTTATTTCCAATATCCTAGGCCAGAGTCCTGCACGGGTCCACTGTTTGACACCCGCACCCGCAAAGTTCAGCACCAGATCGGCCCTGTCACCTGTGATAATATCAAAATGAAATCCGCACCCGCCCGGACCCGTTAATATTTTGCCCGTTACCTCACCCGTGCCCATGAGAAATCACACACGTGCTAAAATCATTAAAAAATATGTGCTTTATTTTTAACTCGCACTATTGGAGCATGTATACCCTCTTGCGCGCCACCTCCAACTATGAGATGGTAAGTGTTACACCTTTCCTGCTGTCAGCTCCCAGAGCGTAGTCGAGGAGCACAGGGGAGATTTTCCCTCAGGGCCGATGCTCTCTCGGGGGCAACACCCTTCACTTTGATCGGCAGTGGGCTTGCTTATAGGTCGGAATGTATCGGCCACTCTTGACAGGCTGGGTACTTGATTCTTCTACTCTTCTATTATCACAACCAGACTCGTTCATTACTTCACTAAACTGACACACCCTAGCGCTCGCTCTACCACTCACTCGCTGACCACACACACACACACACACACACACACACACACACACACACACACACACACACACACACACACACACACACACACACACACACACACACACACACACACACACACACACACACAACACACTTCTGATTAATAAAATGTATAAAAATACAAACTTATGAAATATGAAACTCCAAGTCCTTTGAACAAAAACACAATGTCCCCCCCCCCAAAAAAAGAAAATATTTTTTTAAATAATCATTAATCGGCCATTATAAATGCCGATACCGATAGTTTGGGCATATCGGCCCGATGATATATCGGAGGGGTTCTAGGTGGGCAACCTTTCTCATTCCATCCCATGTCGATCAAATTTTTTTGCAGGTTGTGACATCATATCTTTCATTCCTTTGCGCCCGTCTCTTGGACTTGCGAAACGAGACAAGAGCTGCTCGTGTCATCCAGGGAGCTTGGAGGAATTACAGGCTGATAAAGGACCTAGTGCTTTATCAGGTTGGTTCGGTGTATACCTTTCCAAACATAGTAGAAAACTAAAAATGTCCTTTTATTGTTAAACCAGAATTGTATTGAAGCTAACTCCCATTTGCACATTTTTCATTTTCATACACAGCAAAGAAATGTGGCAGCAGCCAAAATCCAGGTTCTTGTAAAGAGCTTTCTACAGAGACGCAGGACAGAGCGGGAGAGGTCTGCAGCAATTCTCATCCAAGCCAGGTGGAGGGGTTACTCAGCTCGCAATGCACTGAGGCTAAAGAGAGAGGCTCAACTTTGGGCTCTGCGACATAATGCAGCAACGATCATCCAGGTACACTAATGATGGATTTATATTGTTAAATGGCACTTGTGTAAGAATGTAATTTCCTCTCATTCCTGACCTTTTTGGACGTAAGTGAACTGCAGCCTGCTGGAGATCCCGCATTGAGAGCACTGGTGTGCGACCTGTGTCTGGGGAGACCAGGGGCGCAAATTTAGTCGGACAGCTGGAGACAGCAAAATATTGAGGGGACATGTCTCCCCTCCCTAAATTTGGCAAATGGGTGAGACGGGAGCAATCATGAACTTATGTTGGTTATAATCATAAAAAATGTTGTGAGTAAATATACCAATTAAACATACAAATTTGTTAAGTTCTGGTGGAAAATCTGCGCTCAGACGTCATTTCCTTACTTTTTCAAGGAAAAACCGTCTTGGTTAAAATATAAAATAAATCTGCCCACAGGCTGCTTACCCAACAGAATCTCTGGGAAGTTCTCATTACAACCTGTTCATATAGTGCCAATTAAAAGTGATTTATGCATGTACAATTATGCACAGCCCTTTGAAGGCCTCAAAAAAATTAGGTCAAATGCATATACCTGACACTGAGAAACAGGCTTCTGGTATATCCCCTGCAAATCTAAACAACTTTTTGAAATCCTCCTTTTCTACAAACAGGCTCGGTGGAAAATGTACTCTGCAAAGAGATCCTACCAGTGCCTTCGATATCATGTTGTTATTGTCCAGGCACAATGGCGTATGAGGAGGGCGGCAATTGCCTACTGCAAGATTCACTCGGCTACGACACTCATCCAGACATACATGCGTGCTTGGGCCATGGCGCGAAGAGAGCGAGGAAAGTACATATCACTGAGAACTGCGGCAGTTGAAATACAGAGAGGTTTCCGGAGATGGAGAGCCCTGAGATTGGCTCGGAAACGTAGAGCAGCTATAGTAATCCAAGCAGCATTTCGGAAATGGCACTTGGAAAAAGAGATCCAAAGATCAGCTGCCGCCCTGAAGATACAGTCTTGGTACAGGATGCTCAGGTGTGTCCGTCAATTCTTGTCCCTCAGGAGAAGTGCAGTTTTAATCCAGGCTCTCTTCAGAGGTCGTAGCCAGAGGAGCCACTTGCAGACATTGATGCTCCAGCAGCGCTCAACCCTTGTCATTCAAAGTGCATTCAGAGGGCACGCAGTCAGAAAGCACCTGGCCAAGAAGAGACTAGCTGCAGTTATTGTGCAACGTTGGTTCCGTGCCTGTGTGAAAAGAAACTTGGAAAGGCAGAGATTTTTAACACTAAAGCATGCTGCCATTATCATGCAGGCATTGCATCGCGGGAACACCACACGTGGGTTTTTGAGAAAAAAGTGCTGTGCAGCAACTGTAATCCAGGCAGCTTTCAGGAGGTTTGCTGCTGAAAGGCGCTTCCTGGCTCTGAAAACAGCCACGACAGTCATCCAGCAATGGTATAGGGCAATGATTTTGGCACACAAGACGAGGGAGGAGTATAAGGCCCTCAAGTGCTCAGCAGTCGTCATTCAAAGAGTATGGAGAGGGAGGGCAGATAGGAAGAGGCTTGAGAGGCTGCATGAATGCGCAACACTTATTCAGGCCAGCTACCGGAGACACAGAGCACAGGAACTGTATAGGTCAACTAAATTGGCAGCTGTAGTCTTACAATATCATTTCAGAGCTTGCATGGCGAGAAAAATACAGAGGGCAGAATACCTTCAGCTGAAAGCGGCTGCCATTACCCTACAAGCCAACTTTCGAGGTATGAAAATAAGGATGCAGCTGGACAGAAAGCACCGAGCAGCCACGCTCATTCAGTCTGTTGGAAGAATGTTGATTTGCCGGAAGCGATATTTGCTCCTTCAAAGTGCAACAATTATTGTCCAAAGTCGGTACAGGGCTCTAATAGAGGGCAGAATTAAACAGCTTGAGTACCGGCAGCAACGGCAGGCCGCTATAAACATTCAAGCCGCCTACAGGGGGTATCGAGTTAGAAAAGGGCTGAGAAAGCAGCACACCGCTGCCACGGCCATTCAAGCTCATTTCCGAATGTACACAGTACGTATGGCGTATCTCGCCACTAGGTGTGCCGCCCTAATTCTACAGGAGCGCTACAGGGCACAAAGACTTGGGATTCAGCAGGCACGGAGATACATGGCTATGAGATCTGCTGCTGTGATTTTCCAGGCTGGCTACCGTGCTCATATGGTCCGGCAAAAGCTTTCAAAAATGCAACAAGCTGCCACAGTCATTCAGAGATGGTTTCAAGCATCTCGGGACAGAAGGCACTTCCTGGCCATCAAGGCTACAGCTTTGCTCTTGCAGAGGACATACCGAGCAGTAGTACAGACGAGAGAAATTCGTTCAGAGTACTTGTTGAGGCACAGAGCTGCCATTTCCTTGCAGGCAGCCTACAGAGGAATGAAGGATAGACAGCATCTGCAGCTGCTGCATAAGGCAGCTGTCAAAATCCAGTCCTATTTCCGCATGTTGCGACAGAGAACGTACTACAAGAATCTTCACTGGGCCACAACCACAGTGCAGTGCCGCTACAAGACTAACAAGAAGATGAGAGAGAAGATATTTACTCTTATTGCACAGAAAAACGCTGCGGTTGTCCTGCAAGCGGCCTTCCGTGGAATGAAAAACCGGCGGGTTGTGGCAAGAATGCATCAGGCTGCCAGTGTTATTCAGCAAGCTTACAGAGCCCATTGTGAACGCAAATGCTATCTTACCCTGAAATCATCAGCTCTTACTCTTCAGCGATGCTTCAGGGCCCATTTGACTGCCCAACATCAGTTGCAGCATTATCAACAAATAAGGAGGAGTGTGATCTTGCTCCAGGCAGCTTACAGAGGCCAACAAGCTAGAAAAGAGATTTCCCGCCAAAATCAAGCTGCAACAGTGATCCAGGCCTCATTTAGGAAGCACAGGGAGCAAGTCAAATTCAAGGCTATGCGGCTCTCTACCATCATCCTCCAGAGAAACTACAGGTCATTGATTCTTAAGAGAGCTGACAGAGGACACTTCCTTAAGGTCAAACAGTCTGCCATCGTCCTTCAAGCTGCTTTTCGAGGGATGGTGTCAAGGAGAAATACAAACCAAATGCAACAGGCCGCCAATACTATCCAGCGAACATACCGAGCCCATTGTGAACGTAGAGTGTATCTTGCCCTGAAATCCTCAGCCATAAAGCTGCAGCAACGTTTCAGGGCCAATTTGGTTGCAAAACATCAATTGCAGAAGTATCAGCAAATACGCAGGGCTGCTATCTTGCTCCAGGTAGCTTGCAGAGGCCAACAAGCCAGAAAAACGATTATCCGCCAACATCAAGCTGCAACAGTGATCCAGGCCTCATTTAGGAAGCACAGGGAACAAGTCAAATTCAAGGCTATGCGGCTCTCTACCATCATCATCCAGAGATACTACAGGTCATTGACTCTTCTGAGAGCTGACAGAGGACACTTCCTCAAGGTCAAACAGTCTGCCATCGTCCTCCAAGCTGCCTACAGAGGTCATTGTGTAAGGATGAACATTTCCAAGATGCAAAGAGCTACGACTGTCATTCAGGCAAACTACAGAAGGTACAAACAGCAATCATGCTTCAGAAGACTCCGCTGGGCAGCCTTCGTTTTACAGCAGAGATTTAGGTCTCAAAGAATGCAGAATTTGGAGATGAAGCACTATCAACATATAAGAAGAGCGATTATCACCCTGCAAGCTGCCTTCCGTGGAATGATAGCACGGCAGGCTGTGAGACGAATGCACCAGGCTGCCAGTGTGATTCAGCAAGCTTACAGAGCCCATTGTAAATGCAAAAGTTATCTCATCCTGAAAGCATCAGCTCTCACTCTTCAGCGACGGTTTAGGGCCAATTTGACTGCCAAACATCAGTTACAGCATTATCAGCAAATAAGAAGGGCTGCGATCTTGCTACAGGCAGCTTACAGAGGCCAGCGAGTCCGAAAGGCGATTTCCCATCAACATCGAGCTGCAACAGTGATCCAGGCCTCATTTAGGAAGCACAGGGAGCAAGTCAAATTCAAGGCTATGCGGCTCTCTACAATCATCCTCCAGAGAAACTACAGGTCATTGATTCTTAAGAGAGCTGACAGAGGACACTTCGTTAAGGTTAAACAGTCTGCCATCGTCCTTCAAGCTGCTTTTCGAGGGATGGTGTCAAGGAGAAATACAAACCAAATGCAACAGGCCGCCAATACTATCCAGCGAGCATACAGAGCCCATTGTGAACGTAGAGTGTATCTTGCCCTGAAATCCTCAGCCATAAAGCTGCAGCAACGTTTCAGGGCCAATTTGGTTGCAAAACATCAATTGCAGAAGTATCAGCAAATACGCAGGGCTGCTATCTTGCTCCAGGTAGCTTGCAGAGGCCAACAAGCCAGAAAAACGATTATCCGCCAACATCGAGCTGCAACAGTAATCCAGGCCTCCTTTAGGAAGCACAGGGAGCAAGTCAAATTCAAGGCTATGCGGCTCTCTACCATCATCATCCAGAGATACTACAGGTCATTGACTCTTCTGAGAACTGACAGAGGACGCTTCCTCATGGGCAAACAGTCTGCCATCGTCCTCCAAGCTGCCTACAGAGGTCATTGTGTAAGGATGAACATTTCCAAGATGCAAAGAGCTACGACTGTCATTCAGGCAAACTACAGAAGGTACAAACAGCAATCATGCTTCAGAAGACTCCGCTGGGCAGCCTTCATTTTACAGCAGAGATTTAGGTCTCAAAGAATGCAGAATTTGGAGATGAAGCACTATCAACATATAAGAAGAGCGATTATCACCCTGCAAGCTGCCTTCCGTGGAATGATGGCACGGCAGGCTGTGAGACGAATGCACCAGGCTGCCAGTGTGATTCAGCAAGCTTACAGAGCCCATTGTAAATGCAAAAGCTATCTCATCCTGAAAGCATCAGCTCTCACTCTTCAGCGACGGTTTAGGGCCAATTTGACTGCCAAACATCAGTTACAGCATTATCAGCAAATAAGAAGGGCTGTGATCTTGCTACAGGCAGCTTACAGAGGCCAGCGAGTCCGAAAGGCGATTTCCCATCAACATCAAGCTGCCACAATGATCCAGGCCTCATTTAGGAAGCACAGGGAGCAAGTCAAATTCAAGTCCATGCAGCTCTCTACCATCATCATCCAGCAATACTACAGGTCCTGTGTTCTCCGGAGAGCTGACAGAGGACACTTCCTCAAGGTCAAACAGGCTGCCATCGTCCTCCAAGCTGCTTTTAGAGGTCATTTAATCCGAAGATCCATCAATGAGCAGAATCATGCTGCCACCCTGATCCAGTCCCGCTGGCGGAGCTTGGTCCAGAGACTTGCTTTCCAGCGTCTGAGGGACGCGGCCATGACTCTGCAAAGGATCGTGCGGGCAGTGTGGCTAGCCAATGCAACGAAGCAGCACTACATGCGCAATAGAAGAGCTGCCGTGATACTTCAGGCGCACTTCCGAGGCTGGATCGCAAGGCGGCAGGTAACCTTGGCCTCGCATAATTTTGATTAATGTAAAAACTGAAATGAGTCAAGCATTAGCAGAAGTACATTCAATATGCTGTTCAGTAATCATTGGGAGAAAAAATCAGTTTTTTATGCAAAACGTATGTCTAGTCTTAATGGAAGTGTCTGTTTTGTTCAAACTTGTCTGCTACAGTTGCTGGAGGCTGCTAATGCAGAGAAAAGGCTGCGTTTTATTGCAGCAGCATTGCAACACATCAGTGCCATGAAGATCCAGAGAGCCTTACGAGCCCACTGGGCTCTGCAGTCCGCCAAGAAAGAGATCCATTCGGTCATCGCCATCCAGGTACAGAAAGATGATGGCTTTGTCCCATTTTTGTTACGGCCAGCTAAAGAGATTAAACTTTATCTTAAGATGCACAAAAAGTAAATTGAAAGGACAGGTGACATGATTTTACAATTCAGTAAAAATTGCCTTAGAATTCTGCATCAAACTGCATGAAGATTTATCTCAGAGAAAATCTGTTTGGATTGAGGTTCTTTCTTTTTAATTGGGTTATATTAACCAACATTAAAGCAGAATCAGAGTGCAACGTTTTTATTCCGTCGTTCACAACATTTTCAAATGTTTCATCTAACCCAAATGTTCCTTCCTGGGGAATGAATAGCGGTGGGTTAGGGCGTGGCAGCAGAGGAGACGATATTTGGAAGAGAGGAGCAATGTGGTCACTGTTCAGAGGATGGCCCGACGCTGGCTGGCCCGCCGCCATCGTGCTGCCTCTGTCATCCAGCACGAGTACAGGAGGTTCCTTCTGCTCAGACGCCAGCAGAAGGTTCTGCAGGGCGTCATCAAGGCTCAGGTACCACGGTTGTAGTTGAATAAGCATGGATCATTTACTGCAAGCCTGCTTTACTTCAGATTTTATCAAGCCCGGTTGAAATTCTGTGATTGTTTGGACGTTAAGGACAATGATTCCCAACCTTGGCATATGTACGTGGGCTGCCAAAATTGATTCACAAAAATATTTGATTCTGATATAATGCATCATTGGTATAATATTCATATAGACTTTTGAATGAGTATGGCTTTTTTTGATAATGGGGTTTGGTTGGGTTCCGTCGTTTAGCTCCGCTGCCAGTAGGGCTGGCCCGAATTATTCGAATACTCGTTCGGAAAATTAGTGTTCGAGCTACTGTACAGGACACCACACGCGTGTAGGTTAATAAATTATTAAATAACTTTTGATCCGTAAGTAGTAAAAAAATGCCGTTGTCGGCTTCGGGAAGCTGACGGCCGTGCGGTTCCGATGCTGCTATTGGTGCGATTGTTGTCCTTACAGAAGCTTTTTTATCCAGCTTGGAACTTGTGCTTATTTTCGGGGTCTTTATGCAATAAATAAACCCACCCTTAGATCCAAGACTAGTATGTGACGTTACCAGAGTGCGGAAGGCAATCTATAAGTGACACCAAGCAGAGAAGCGAGAGAGGTGGAGAAAGAATATATATCTTGTTTCCCTTAACTTTATAACACAACATTAGCGGGATCTCGGGAGGAAAAACTAATGCTTAGCGAAATGCTAACCTTAGCTTAGCTGTTTGTTTACGTTCGCTGTACAGCGCCAAGCCCATCAACTGTGACTGGCTTGCTGCAGAGCGTGAGCGTCTTGGGAATACCCGGTCAATATAATGGATATAATATGGACACACAAGTCAATCACAATTCGGTATTTGTTGTGGATTTATTGTACAAATTCCCTGAAAAGATGCACGTTCCAGGATGAATTGAAAAGCTGTAAGGGATTTGAACAGCTGATTTGAACAGCTGTTCGCTTCCACGGGGAAAAAGTAAGGAACTTCAACTTACTTAGGCCTACTAATTAAAGTTCATACGCTATTAAATCTTCAACTAAATGTGCAGATACTGTCAAAATTGGTTCTAGAGAGTATAGGGATTATTATTATTATTCTAAAAAATTGTATTTATTTATTTTTTTCTGAAAGAGTATTCGAATACTCGCTCGGAAAAACCGACGAGTATTCGAAGCCTGAAAAAATGGTATTCGGGCCAGCCTTAGCTGCCAGCCTTCACTTTTGAGATGAGGAGTGGGTCTTGTATAGAAAAAGGTTGGGAACCTACTAGGGTGTAACGATATACGTATTTGTACCGAACCGTCACGGTACAGGCACTTCTGGGCGGTTACAGAGGTGGGCCACGGTGCGTAAATGTGGCGTACGTAGCGTTAATATGGCGAATGTAAACACTTGTTTTGTGATGCGGAATTTAAAACGAAGTCGGAGTTCCCCCCGGACCGTTTAGCCAATCTATACAACTCCTACTCCTTAATCCGACTCCGTAACTATGAAGACCCCACGAGCATTCGCAGAACTCCGTTGAGATGTCGGATACGCAATGCAATTCGCCGCCCGATAGATCTTGTATGTTCACTACAAACCATGTAAGTAGTGTTGTAAATAAACCTCCAAAGCATTTCAAATCTTATTTGGTGTTTTATTGGTCCTTAACAGACAAATCCGGTGTAAAATGTATCTGGGATATGTTTAATATGATAACGAGTTTAAGCCGATTCTACCAAAAGGCTATAAGTGAAAAGGCATTGAATTATTTATTGATGGATTTGTGAGGAGATTGTAGGATGATTTTGATCCATCAACTTTAGGCTGCAAGTCTGAAAACCTTGGTAACCACATCCTGCCACCTTTTTGTAATATTTCTGCACATCGGCATCAGCAGTACATTTTCACTACTTTCACTAAGGGGAGTAAAACAAGGCTCTACACTGAGGTTGGGCAATCGTCTACAAGCTTCGGCGGGGGGGGGGGGGGGGGGGTCGCTGATTCATCACATTATAAAATTGCCGTTTTTTCATTCTATTCTTTCCTAAAAAAACGTAAGGATGGTCTTCCTCTTTGACCAGCGTGACACTCCGCTGATTTAAGTTTCAATACGTCGGTGCTGTCATGATGACACAGTCAGTGTGTCTCAATTGTGAAACCGGGGGGGGGGTGGTCGTCAATATCACCGTTTCATGGAACGCCGAATGCAACTACTCCTTTCTACTACTTCAAGTTGGTTTCATTGAAGCCGTGTGGTCAACCTCTGACAATTCAACACATCGTAACCGATTCATTTTTCAACCGTTTACCTTCGTTCAAGCCAAAGAAAAAATAAACACACTTGTATCTTCAATAATATCTAAACGAGATTTTGATAGCTTTTATACTTTTTTCAGAATCACAGTTTTAGTTTCTTACCGGCATAGTTTTCAGACGCCAGAGCGTGAGGAACGTTCATGCACACACCCACACACACGCAATAGCTTCGCAAAATATCCGTGTTTATGGACACTTCTGATCCGATTAGAGGTGGAATAACAGCTCAGTCAGAATAAAAATTATCATATATACACCTCAATCAGAATACAATTCTCTGATCGGAATAGAATTCATGTCCCATTAGCTAATCAACCCCAGTGCGCCCGGTTGCTAAGCGACGTCAATGACTTTGGCAGACTATTTCTCAGCTGATCAACACTACGAATGGTAATTGCAAAAAGACACACCGTGTGAAGATATTGTTTCGTTTAGGCAAGGAGCCGTGTAATAAGCGGGATAAAGTAGAATATAATCTATCCCTTCACATATAAGTCCAGACCAACATAACGGTTGTGCGCGAGGAAGGACGTACGCTTACCACTTTTCTAAATGACATATTCGGATTGCATGATAGGAATAGATATATTCCGTTTAGAAATCTAATCGGATCAGAAGTGTCAGAAGCGGCTTAGATACACACACAATGGCTCTATCATTGTCATAAACACATACACAGACATAGACACATACACATAGATGAGCAACCATTAGTTTTTCAGGGTGAGATGCAGTGGAGTGTGATGTCATTTCGCCGTTCGAGCAGACCGGTAGAGCCCCTCCCCTCTCCTCTCGTAGCAGTGAGGGAATACGTCAGGTCAGCGCTACAGTGACGCTAACTTCAATTACAATTTGCGGGGCTTTTTAAGCTGTATAATTAGCCACCACACACGGCACACCGCAGCGCTGTTTTTCTGGCAGTAAAAAAAACAATCACAAAAAAATCAAAACGCCTTTTCATCTGCAGCTTCAGACGATCGACGATGGAATCCATCTATCGTCGATAGTCAATAGAATTGATTACGGCCCATCCCTACTCTACACTACTTTAAATGGCTTCATTGTAGTGAAGCAAATATAACAATCAATTATAAAGGGCTCCATGTCCAAATGCAATTTCTAAATTAATTTGAAATACCTTTTTAACGGAAGAATATTCCGTTAGAAAGGTATTTCAAATTAATTTAGAAATTGCATTGCTAAGCGACGTCAATGTCCTTGGCAGACTATTTCTCAGCTGATCAACACTATGAACGGTAATTGCAAAAAGACACACCGTGTGAAGACATTGTTTCGTTTGGCAATGAGCCGTGTAATAAGTGGGATAAAGTAGAATATAATGTATCCCTTAACAAATAAGTCCAGACCAACATTAACGGTTGTGCGCGAAGGACGTATGCTTACCACTTTTCTAAACGACATATTCGGTTTGAGTTATTTTGCATGGTCCATGGCTGGAAAGATGTGAGACAACGTGACTATTCAAGGTATTAAACAAATGCATATTGAAAGCATTATAAATTGTTCGTACAAGCTAGGGTCCTCTGAATTTCCATGCAAGGATCAGCACCTGGGCAATAAAATGTTCATGGTCAGGTTAAAACATTCAACATTTCTCCAGGTGGTTGGGGTTGTGCCATTATCAATATAAGACTACTTCTACACTAGGGGTGGGTATCGCCAACCACCTCGCGATACGATACGCATCCCGATACAGGGGTCGCGATACGATATGTATCGCGATACATGCGATACGTACGTATACGATACGTATCCCGATATTTTAGGCTTATAACACAACATTTTTGCCTGTAACTCCTTGACAGTACATCATAAAATATTTGTCACCTCATGTGGATTCTACAGAGACTCTGCTTTCAAATTATACCATCAACTGGATGATGGGTCAAAGTATGCAGGCAGGCACAGGAACCAAGTAGACGCTGTACAAAGAAACAGACATGTAACCAAATAGTTTTTTTTTATTTTGTAGTAGACCAACAAGTACTCTCTAGTAGTGCATGTAAACACATTCACAAGGAAGTGGTGCAGAAATAAAGCTGCCTTTAAAAATAAGTAAACTTAAAACATAGCCTTTACAAGGCCGTAGTGTGAAAAGAGATTGCTTGATACAAGTAAAACATTTTAAAACATTAAACCTTGCACGGCTTAAAATGGCCTTAACAGGCCTGTGGTACAAATTAAAGCTGCATTTGAAATAAGCAAACTTAAAACATAGCCATAGTGCAAAAAGAGATTGGATTTTAACAAGCATGAAGTACAAAATAAAGCTGCCTTTTGGTAAAAGTAAACTTAAAACCTAGCCTTAACAATTGCTTGTGATAAACTTAAAACATGAACTTAAAAAACAGGGCTGTTGTGTAAAAATACAGCTGCCTTTGAAAATTGTTGACTTGAAACATGGCTGTAACAAAACTGTAGTGCAAAACATCTTTCAAGTTTTGAGAAACATAAAACTTAAAGACAGAAAACATAGCCTTCACAAGAACAAGGCCGTACTCCACATATTAATACCCACCTACTTCCTCTGGTACATTTTCAGGTTTTTGTTCAAAAACAAAAGCTGGTCTACATGGGCTGGTTTGATAACACTTCTCTCAGCTGTAACTATGTCACCAGCAGTTGAGAATATTCGCTCTGCTGCTACGCTTGTTCCAGGCACACAGAGAGTGTTTCTAGCCAGATTGGACAGAAGTGGAAACACACCTTTCGTGTTTTTCTCCCACCAATTCAGTGGGTCAGCTGAAAGCTCTAATGGTTTCAGTGGCTCTGTATGCGCGTTTACCTCAATCATTGCCTGTGTGATGGGACTGGGTTGACTAGCCTGTTCTAACTCTGTTGAGAATGTCTCTCCAAATAAATCAGACAGAGCACAGCTCTTTTTACAGGGTGGAGGTTGTGTTTGACCTTCATGCTCTCCTTCATGCTCTTCATGCTCTCCTTCAGCAGCAGGCTGGTCACCCTCCTCCTTAGTAGCCTTTCTCTGAAATACAAAATAAACATTCAACAAACATTACTAAGATGTGGTTTGGATCTATATCACTTTTGTCAATACTGCATTTCAATAGATTGGTGTGTTAGCAGTAGTGATAGTAGTTAAACAGTATACTCCATTTCAAAAGCAGCAGAAAAAAAAAAAAAATCTTGTCACTGTTAAGATAATTGTCATTATACTTAATCATAATGAAGTAATTATAGTGTTATTAGTATTATAAATGTTATTATTATTTAATTTTATAATTATTTTTATTGTCATTATTATTATTATTATTATGTAAAAAGAAAAGACGAACCTCTGATAATTCAGCTGCCTCTCGTCCCACTGCTGCAAAGATGTCATCTCTTCCACCCTCTGTGAGGAAGGGCAGTGCTTTGAAGCGGGGGTCCAGAGCTGAAGCCATCTGAAGGAAGGATTTGTTGGAATACCTCTTCCCCAGGTCTTGTGCCAGTGCTCTTTTGACTTCTTTAACGATCCCAGAGTCATCAGGTTGCTCAGCACTGCCCTGACACAGCTGTGCCTGTAACGGGGCAATTATTGAGACGGTGGGTGTTTTTTCTTCTGACATCACGAGTGTTGCCACTTTGAGAGGCCGCAGGGTTTTAGCTACATCTTCGGCATTGGTGAGGTCGGTATCTGACATAGTCCACAGCTCCTTGGCATTCTTGCGCACTTCAGCTGACAGCAATGTGGCACAGATAGCGGGCTGCTGCTCCAGGAAGCGCTCGACCATGTCGAACGCACTGTTCCACCTGGTTGGGACGTCATTCATGAGTTTGTGCTTGGGAAGGTTGAGGAGCTTTTGTTTTTCCTGTAAGACCTGGCTGGCCAGCGCACTCTTCCTGAAAAACGTCACTATGTGGCGAATCTTTCCTAACAGCCTCCCAACTGCTGTGGTCTTAAGGGCACGTTGGGCAGCCAAATTCAATGTATGCGCGAAGCATCGTACATGAAGCAGTTTGGCATGCTCTGCTGCAATGACCATATTTGAGGCGTTGTCAGTAACCAACACTGGCTCTTTAGCTGTAAGGCCCCACTCCTCAAAGACTTCGAGCAGCAACTCGCCCACATTATGGCCGCTGTGGCTCCCGAACAGCACTCTGGTTTGCAGAACGTAGGAAAGCATTTCCCAATTTTCAGAAATGAAGTGACATGTCAGCGTAACATAAGACTGGGTTGCCCTCGACGTCCACCCGTCATCACACGTAATGGCTACTCTGCTGCTTTTTGAAATGGAATCGATAACTGTGTCGTTTTACCTCATCATACAGGCCGAGGCACAAGCGGTTTCAGTGATGAAGCGACGGAGTCGGAATAGTGTAGCGAGGTTCACATTCAGCGATTAGCGCCCGGAAGCCTTCATTCTCAACCGAGCTTGTACGGACGCAAGTTCCTTACATATGTATTGACACAAAGAGCGTCTCTGTGATTTTCTTCGCCTTTGGTGAAGTTGTAGGGAAATTTAGCTTGCAACCCCGCCGTCAGACTAGGCTTGTGTCCCTGTGGCTGTAGCATTTACCGGGGTTTCCGAGATGCCAACGTGATGCCTCGTCATGTGCAGATGGAGGTTTGTTGTGTTGCCAGAGTACTTCACTTTTTGCCCGCAGTGTTTGCAGACGGCGTGTGTCATGTCCAGCTCTTTTTTTTCATTTTTGTGGAATCCAAAATGCTCCCAAACGCGAGCTTTCAACTTTACTGGGGGCGAAAATATTTTTTCCCTACTGCCTTCCTCCATGTTAGTTCACTTATTCTATTGTCAGCAGCGCTGCCGCCTAATTCTACAGCGCTACCGCCTTGTGGCCGAAATGCGCATAGCAAGGAGCAAATGTCATGCAGTTTCATGAATTTGATTAGCGGTAGGGATTTGTTGCACGTGAAGTATCGATACTGACGCCTCCGTATCGATACACGCATCGTAAAGAGGCCCGCGACGATGTATCCCCGTATCGATATTTTGAACACACCCCTATTCTACACCCTCTTTAGGCACTGTGGAGAGGACACCGCTCCCGCAAACTGAGCGATGGCCCTAAGGTGGTGGCCGCCAGGCAGCGCCTGCACAAGGTCTGTGCCGGCGTCCGAGAGGAGGACAAGCTGGGCAACAAGACGGCGTCTGCCCTGGAATACCTCCTTCGGTATAGGCACTTCTCCTACATCTTGGAGGCCTTAAAAAACCTAGGTAAGGCACTTACCCACCCTCATCCTCATTGGCAAATTGACACTTCCTACAATGCCAACAACTGTGTGTTTTTGTGTTTGTGTCTCGCTCTACAGAGACAGCAACTCGCCTGTCCCCAGAGTGCTGTGAGCGTCTGGTCGAGAGCGGCGCCACACAGGTCATCTTTTCCCTCATCCGCAGCTGCAATCGCAGCGTCCCGTGTATGGACGTCATCACTTTCTCCATCCAGATCCTCCTCAACCTCTCCAAGGTAAAACAGGCGATCATAACCAAACCAATGTCTTTGTAGGCCGTCACAAAATCACAAAACCTCACAAATCAGACTCTAGAATAATATGTAAAGTTAAATGGCTGGAAAGCTCAAATCTAGGTAAACAGGATGTTTTGCTTTATTTAGACCAATCATGTCGCTTGAGGCAGGGATCAGTAAGTGCATAAACACAAACTTGGCCAGCAGTAGTAAACTGTAAAGAGTTGGCTGTAAAGATTTCAAATCAACACAAACTAGACTGTAGAAATACACTTAATGATCAGCCCAGAGTTTGGATGCTGGCATGATAACCGGCTCAACAGGTTTCTCCTGCTGGTATAATGCTTGTTCAGGACGCTCCCTGATTTATCCATCACGTTTTTTGTCATCGGAGTCGCAGAAACCTTCATGTTCTCCACTTCCCAGTGATAAATCAGCACCGCAATCACTGATGCGGTCGATAGACATCATTGTTTCTGGGTGTGTATAATAAAGTCCCACTCATATAAGGTATCACTGTTTATAATATTATTAGGGATGCGCTGATCTAATGCTGATCGGTATCTGACTGATACCGGCGTATATGTGTTATCATTGGCTAGACTGGGTAGCCCCGCCCATTCTGCCATCGATGGGTCTGGAGAAGAGCAATACATTCCTTTCCTGATACAGTTTTTGCCGTAGCCAATCACCAAGCTGGCTGTTTGCGTGTTATTGCCTGGTTTACCCAAAAGATGACAGGGAAAAGACGGCAAACAGCCAATCGTGAACAGACTCAGTTGAACTAGGCCCGTTGATCACACCTCTTGTGCTGAAGGAAATGACGACAGCTTTCCCAGACCAACGTGCAATCTACGATTGAGCTTGGTCTGGCAATAACCAGACTAATCATTGACTGGAGTCAATTCATAGCTCTGATAGTAAACCCACCTTTTGTCTCAACCAACTTTTGATGTTGTAAAAACAAAATTGCTATGCAAGCGAGAGAGATATAATACAATAGTATTTACATTTTGTAGAGTTAATTTGCACAAGCACATATTGTACACTTCATTTCTCAGTATTCATAACAGTCGTACTGTCTAACCGGCGTATTCGGCTACACACATTAGTTGGCAATCGCAAATTTTTTTCATAAATAATACAGAAACGCACCGAAAATTGAGATTGACAATTTTATTATTTCCTAAATACACAATATACAGTTTGACATGGGCCGAAGCAATTTGTATATCAAACATTTTCACAGCCATCACTTCCGTGTTTGGTTGCCACGACAGTAGTAAGGGAAAATAATAATTAAACATTGGTAAATCTGATCGCCAAGATTCCACGATCGGTATCAGATCGGAAAAAGGTTGTATCGTGCCATCTCTATATAAAATAGTTTAGACTCCAAAATGCACCCCAAAAGAATCAGGGGTCTTTTATTAATTTTTGTTTATTTTCCGTATTTCAATCCATCCCGAACTGCATGGTTTCAAACTAAAATAGTGTCCGTCATCCCCTACGGAACGTTTATTTGACGGAAACCGTTGCGCCCAATTATAAAATACCTTATAAAGGTTGAACCGTTGCAACCCATTATAAAATACACTTTAAAAGTGGAGCCGTCCTGCCCCATTATAAAATACATTCTAAAAGTTGAACCGTTATGCCCCAATGTATTCTAAAAGTTAAAAAAAAAATTTTTGCCACATGAGATGATACTTTTGACAAATCAGTCCTCCTTAATTTTCTACTCAAACATTCCCTATGCTTTTTTCCACACCTCCTTTTGGGGTACATCATTAGTACCACAAGACTGTTGCAGCGGTTTACTTGGTGGAGAACTCTGTGGAGACGCTGTTGGACTTGCTGCAACGGTACCGCGAGAAGGCAGGGGACAAGGTGGCGGACAAAGGGGGCAGCATCTTCACCAAGGCCTGCTTCCTCCTGGCCCTCTTACTTCAGGATCGCCATCGGGCTCTGGTCAGTGAGAGAGATTTAATTGAAGCAACTCATCCTACATTAGTGTCCAGTATCTCTTGCCACTGTTTGTCTATGAAAGCATGTACGTCGGGGGTATGCTTTGATGAGTGGTTACTTGCCATCTTACCAAGGGCCAGTTGGGCCTTTTACTGGGAAGGACATGCCATGCACCTGTTGAGGCGACAAGCAGTGATCTTTTTTTTTTTGTGCTTTTTTTGTCTTTACCATTTTGTTTTTTACCCATCCATGGTGTGAATGTTGTTTTTGCTTCTAACCGTTTTAACAACATCAAATCATCAAGGATGTCTCATCCACCTTACTTGACGCAAGTATTTGTGATGGTGGTTTCTAGTCATTCTACAGCCAACAGGGCAGATGGATCATTTTCCACCGTTTAAAGTGCGTATTGGAAGTTAGATACTACAGTGAAGAATCATATAGGAAAAAAATTCGAATACACGATTTTTTTTAATTTTATTTAATAATTCTACACTAACAAGTGCATCTTGAGAG
>OLKM01000816.1:78548-96113 GCA_900291075.1 Melanogrammus aeglefinus
CACTTCTCTCAGCTGTAACTATGTCTACCAGCAGTTGAGAAAGTTGCTCTGCTGCTACGCTTGTTCCAGGAAACAGAGAGTGTTTTCTAGCCAGATTGGACAGAAGTGGAAACACACTTCGTGTTTTCTTTCTTCCACCAGATTTCATGGTCAGCTGAAAGCTAATGTTCAGTGGCTCTGTACGCGTACTCAATCATGCCTGTGTGGATGGACTGGGTTACTTAGCTGTTCAACTCTGATGTGAGAAAGTCTCTCCAAATAAATCAGACAGAAGCACAGCTCTTTACAGGGTGGCAGGTTGGTGTGACTTCATGCTCTCCTTCATGCTCTCATGCTCTCCTTCAGAGGCTAGGCTGGTCACCCGCTCTCCTTAGTAGTCTTTCTCTGAAATACAAATAAGACATTCAAAAACATTACTTAAGATGTGTTGGATCTATATCAATTTTGTCAATACCTGAATTCAATAATTGGGTGTTAGCAGTAGTGATAGTAGTGTAAACCTATACTCCATTTCAAAAGCAGCAGAAAAAAAAAAAATCTTGTCAGCTGTTAAGCATAATGTCATTCATACTAATCATAATGAATAATATAGCGTGTTTATTAAGTAATTATAAATGTTATTAGTATTTAATTTTATAATTATTTTATTGTCTTTTTATTATATTATTATGGTAAAAAAGAAAAGACGAACCTCTGATAATTACTGCTCTCGTCCCACTGCTGCAAAGAATGTCAATCTCTTCAACTCTCTGTGAGGAAGGGCAGTTGCTTTGAAGCGGGGGTCCAGAGTGAAGCCATCGAAGGAAGGATTTTGTTGATATACCTTCCAGGTCTTGTGCAGTGATCTCTTTGACTTCTTTAACAAGACCCAGAGGTCATCAGGTTGCTCAGCACTGCCTGACAAACAGCTCTGTGCCTGTAAACGGGGCAATTATTGAGACGGTGGGGGTTTTTCTTCTGACATACGAGTTGTTGCCACTTTGAGAGGCCGCAGGGTTAGCTACAATCTTCGGCATTGGTGAGGTCGGTATCTGACATAGTACAGCTCCTTGGCCTTCTTGCGCACTTTCAGCTGACAGCGAATGTGGCTAAGATACGGGCGCCTGCTCCAGGAAGCGCTCGACCAATGTCGAACGCACCTGTTCCACCGGGTTGGGACGTCATTTCATGAGTTTGTGCTTGGGAAGGTTGGAGGAGCTTTTTTTTTTCCTGTAAGACCTGGCTGGCAGCGCACTCTTCTGAAAAACGCACTTAGTGGCGAATCTTTCCTAAGCAGCCTCCCGACTGCTGTGGTCTTAAGGGCACATTGGGCAGGCCAAGATTCTAAGTGCATGCGCGAAGCTGCGTACTGAAGCAGTTTGGCATGCTCTGCTGCCCATGACCTATTAGGCGTTGTCCTAGTAACCAACACTGCTCTTTAGCTGTAAGGCCCACTTCCTCAAGACGTCGAGCAGCAACTCGCGCGACATTATGGCCGCTGTGGCTCGCAAGCACTCTGTTGCAGAACGTAGAAAGCATTTCCAAGTTTTCAGAAATGAAGTGACATGTCCGCGTAACATAAGACTGGGTTGCTCGACGTCACCGTCACCGTAATGGTGCTACTCTGCTTGCTTTGAAATGGAATCGATAACGTGTCGTTTTTACGTCATCATACAGGCGGGCACAGGCGGTTTTCAGTGAGAATGCGACGAGCGGAAATAGGGTAAAGCGAGGTTCACATTCAGCATTAGCGCCGGAAGCTTCATTCTCAACCGATGCTGTACGGACGCAAGTCCTTTACATATGTATGACACACGGCGTCCTGTGATTTCCTCGCCTTTGGTGAAGTTGTAGGGAATTTAGCTTGCAAACCCGCCGTCAGACTAGCTTGTGTCTGTGGCTGTAGCATTTACCGGGTTTCGCGAGATGGCCAACGTGATTTGCCTTTCGTCATGTGCAGATGGAGGTTTGTTTGTGTGCCAGTAGTACTTCATTTGCGCCGCAGTGTTTTGCAGACGGCGTGTCATTGTCCAGCTTTTTTTTTCATTTTTGTTGGAATCCAAAATGCTCCAAAACGGAGCTTTCAACTTTACTGGGGGCGAAATATTTTTTCCTCTACTGGCTTCCTCTCCATGTAGTTCACTTAATTCTATTTCAGTCAGCGTGCCCGCTAAATTCTACAGCGCTACGCCTTGTGGCCGGAAATGCGCATAGCAAGGAGGCAAATGTCATGCGATGTCATGAATTTGATTAGCGGTAGGGATTTGTTGGCACGTGAAGTATCGATACTGAGACCTCCGTATCGATACACGCATCGTAAAAGAGGCCCGCGACGATGTATCCCCGTACTCGATAATTTTGAACAAACCCCTATTCTACACTTAGGTCACTGTGGAGAGGAACACCGCTCCCGCAAACTGAGCGTGCCTGAAGGGTGGTGGCGCCAGGCAAAAGCGCCTGCACAAGGTCTGTGCCGGCGTCCGAGGGCGGACAGCTGGTCAACAAGAGGCGTCTGCCTTGAATACTCTTCGTATAGGCACTTCTCCTAGCATCTGGAGGCCTTTAAAAACCTAGGTAAAGGCATTACCCACCTCATCCTCATTGGCAAATGACACTTCCTCAATGCCAACAACTGTGTGTTTTTTGTGTTTGTGTCTCGCCTTCTACAAGACAGCAACCGCCTGTCCCCAGAGTGCTGTGAGCGCTGGTCGAGAGCGGCGCCACATCAGGTCATCTTTTCCCTCATCAGCAGCTGCAATCGCAGCGTCCCGTGTATGGAGCGTCAATACTTCTCCATCCAATCTCCTCTACTTCTCACGGTAAAACAGGCGATCTCAACAAACAATGTCTTTGTAGGCCGTCAACAAAATCAAAAACCTCAAAATCAGACATCTAGAATAAATATGTACAAGTTAAATGGTGGAAAGCTCAAATGCTAGGTAAACAGGATGTTTTGCTTTATTTAGACAATCAATGTCGCTTGAGGCAGGGATCAGTAGTGCATAATACACAAACTTGGCCAGCAGTAGAAACTGTAAGAGTTGGCTGTAAGATTCAATCAACACAAACTAGAGCTGTAGAAATACACTTAATGATCAGCCCAGAGTTGGATGCTGGAATGATAACCGGCCAACAGGTTCCTGCTGGTAATGCCTTGTTCAGGACGCTCCTGATTTATGTCCATACGTTTTTGTCATCGGAGTCGCAGAAACTTATTGTCTCCATTCCCAGTTGATAAATAGCACCTGAATCACTGATGCGGTCGATAGACATCATTGTTTCTGGGTTGATAATAAAGTCCCACTCATAAAGGTTACACTGTTTATATATATTATTTAGGGACTGCGCTGATCTAGATGCTGGTCGGTAAATCTGACGATACGGCGTATATGTGTTATCATTGGCTAGACTGGGTAGCCCCATTCTGCCAATCGATGGTCTGGAGAAGAGCAATACATTCCTTCCTGAACAGGTCTTGTTGCCGTAGCAATCACCAAGCTGGCTGTTTTGCGTGTTATCTGCCTGGTTTTACCCAAACGATGACAGGGAAAAAGACGGCAAACAGCCAATCGTGAACAGACTCAGTTGAACTAGCGCGTTGATCCACACCTCTTGTGGTGAGGAAATGACGACAGCTTTCCCAGACGCGAGTGCAATCTACGCTTGACTTGGTCTGGCAATAACCAGACTAATCATTGACTGGGGTCAATTCATAGCTCTGAGTAGTAAATCCACCTTGTTGTCTCAACCAATTTTTGATGTTTGTAAAATACAAAATTGCTACTGGCAACGAGAGAGATATTAATACAATAGGTTATATCATTTTGTAGAGTTAATTTGCACAAGCAACATATTGTCACACTTCTTTCTCAGTATATCATAACGAGTCGTCACTGTCGTAACCGGTCGTATTCGGCTACACACTTTAGTTGGCATCGCAAATTTTTTCATAAATAATACAGAAACGCACCAAAATTGAGATTGACAATTTTATTATTTCCTAAATACACAATATACAGTTTGACATGGGCCGAAGCAATTTGTATATCAACATTTTCACACCTCACTTCCGTGGTTTGGTTGCCACCGACAGTAGTAAGGGAAAATTAATAATTAAAACATTGGTAAAATTGATCCAAGTTCCACGATCGTATCAGATGGACAAAGGTGTATCGTGCCATTCTCTATATAAATAGTTTAGACTCCAAAATGCACCCCAAAAGAATCAGGGGTCTTTTTATTAATTTTTGTTTATTTTCCGTATTTCAATCCATCCCGAACTGCATGGTTTCCAACTAAAATAGTGTCCGTCATCCCTCGGAAACGTTTATTTGACGGAACACCGTTGCGCCAATTATAAAATACCTTATAAAGGTTGAACGTTGCACCATTATAAAATAACACTTTTAAAGTGGAGCCGTCTGCACCCATTATATAAAAATTACATTCTAAAGTTGAACCGTTATGAGCCCCAATGTATTCTAAAGTTAAAAAAAAATTTGTTGCACATGAGATGATACTTTTGACACAAATCATCCTCTCTTAATTTTTAATCTCACCATTCCTTATGCTTTTTTCCCACCTCCTTTTGGGTATACATCATTTAGTAACACAGACTGTTGCAGCGGTTACTTGTGGAGAACTCTGTGGAGACGCTTGTTGACTTGCTGCACGGTACCGCGAGAGGCAGGGGACAAGGTGCGGACAAAGGGGGCAGCATCTTCACCAAGCCTGCTTCCTCCTGCCCTGCTACTTCAGGAGTCGCCATGGCTCTGTCAGTGAAGAGATTTATTGAAGGCAACTCATCCTACATTAGTGTTCCAGTATCTTTGTCCACTGTTTGTCTATGAAAGCTGTACGTCGGGGGTATGCTTTGATGAGTGGTTACTTGCCAACTTACCAGGGCAGTTGGGCTTTTTACTGGGAAGGACATGCCATGCACTGTTTGAGGCGACAAGCAGTGATCCTTTTTTTTTTTGTGCTTTTTTGTGTTCTTTACCCATTTTGTTTTATCCAATCATGGTGTGAATGTTGTTTTTGCTTCTAACCGTTTTTAACAACATAAATCATCAAGGGATGTTCTCAATCACCCTTACTTGACGCAAGGTATTGTGATGGTGGTTCTAGTTCATTCTACACCACAGGGCAGATGGATCAATTTTCCACCGTTTAAAGTGCGTATTGAGTTAGATACACAGTGAAGAATCATATAGGAAAAAAATTCGATATACACGATTTTTTTAATTTTATATAATAAATCTACACTACAAGTGGCATCTTGAGCCGTTTTTGTGATACAATTTTACTTCCGCATCTAAACGCTCGTTTCAAGCGTGACGTAGAAATGGTGACGACGTTCTAATCTTCATAGAACTACATAGCAACGATAACAATGAAGTATTCGGACGCAGACACTTTCGTACAATTTTGAGCCAGCTAGCGTGAGGGAGAACAGCAACCACCTAAAAAGGGGAGACACCATGCAATAGGAGGGAAATAGAGTTGGTGGTGTAGGAGAATCATTGGAGAATTGGGCAGGGTGTCGTGGTAGTAACTGGCATTAGCTTGAGTTTAATATAGCTAATGACAGAAATGATGGCACGTTTCAATATTTAACAGGCTTAACTTTTGCTAGTACTTGATTATATATTGAATCTATCAGGATGTATAACTCCACACTATCTCTTACATAACTACTACTGGAGGGATGAGGGAGGCGGACGGACGGGTGGCGAGCAGAGAGTCCCATCAATCACTGAAAGAAACGAGCGACGTTAACCTCACACTTCATTTTGATAGGTGCTTGTGTGGGAAATGCGAACGATATTGTTTCCCTATCCTAAAGGCAGTATGGGTATAGTAAGTATATAGTAGTATAGTATTTAGTATTATAGTAAGTTTCCGAATCGTTGAAATCTCTGACCGGTCCGTGATCTTCACTGCGCGGTGGCTGGCCCGAAGGCTGCGTGCTGGACCGGGACATGAATTGATGGGAACATCACATCCGGCTTTCAGCCTCACTCTCTTCTCGCGTCCGAAAATCCCATTTGAACTCCCATCATGTTCCGGAAACATAGTCTGCAGGTCTATAATTGAGCCGCGCAGCATGAATGAGTATTTGGTGACAGAGGGCGAAAAAAATCCTTTCTCTTTCACCTGAACAAAATGCACCCAGGTCTGAAAGGCCTGCTCACCTTTCTCCCGATCGGGAAACTGTGAAATCGGTGATGTCTGGACAGGGGGTCGGAGTTGGAACAACACACAGATACAAAACACTCATCTCGCCGATTAAAAAAAAAAAAAAAAAAAAACGAATATGGTGAATACAAGACCGCTCACCGCGGTAAAAAGGCTCCAGGGGGTATAAAGACAGCACAGAAATCGCCGCTGCCATTCCCTCTCTAGATGAACTGCACAGCTCACGCTGCTTAAAAAAGCTAAATCGTCCTGCAGGATCTCATACACCCGGGCCACAACTGTTTGAACTACTGCCATCAGGCAGGTAGTACAGGTCCAAAAAACCAGAACAAACAGACTACAAAACAGTTTTGTATCCACAGCCATAACCTCACTAAATTATTTATTTACTACCTATTTCTAAACTGTTCAGACAGACTCTGCGTTGTGTATTTTCAGTCGTATGAGTAATTCTTGAGTCGAGAATCAAAGCAGCCTTGACAGGTTGGATTAGGGGTTGAATAGATGGTTTATTCCGGGATGTACAGCGAGATACAGACTTAGGTTGAATAATCTATAGTGGACCCGGTGGTCGATGACTTTTGTTCCTTTGCTGTCGAAACCTTTTACTCGTCCGAACCAAGGTGTTGGCGAGTATATACTCAAAAGGGGATGTGAATAACACGTGAAGAGACGATCTCTACTTGATAAGGTATCTGGCCCTGGCTATGTCCCGGAGGGCCAGGTTGGTTCGACCTACCCTGAGACATAAACATGGCAGAATGTTGGGGGATAACACCTTGTACAGTTATGAGAAGGCCCCTGGCGTGTCCTAGACTCTAGATAATGTGAACGATAGAGAGGACACTAAATACACAACATTCTACATTCCTCCCTCTTGATCATATAAATATAGTTTAAAGATCACCAACAACAAAGAGATTCAGTGTATTTTCTGTGTGACCCATTAATAATTACTATAATCAATGAAAGAAAGCATAAAAGGCAAAGAGACAGTAAATTCATATATCATACACAAGTAACCAGGTGTAGGCCACTTTAATAAGAAGAAATGACAACTCATTTAGGTTACACTGATTGAACAAAAAAAAGATAAGATTTAAAGAATCAAGAAGGTCAACTGTCCAGCCCTCCTCTGCTTTGGCAGTGAGCTCCACCATTGTAACATCATGACTCAGTTGGTTTTGAGTAGCAGTTGCAACAGAGTTCTCTTTTTAGTTGATGGATGGCCACCGCAGGTGTGATGATGGGATGAGGATGAAGTTCGTAGTTAGGGCGTCAGGACGAACCATTCCTGGGCAAAGAAAAAGTGCAGTATCAGTCAGTGGGGGAGGCATTGTCACAGCCTCCAACAGTTAATAATAATCATTATGGTTTGGTAATTGTCTTTATGATTCGATAAACAATGAAAAATGATCATACAAAAAATAATCGCTTGATTCGAAAATGGTTTATTCAGTAATCAGTAATCAGTCATCATAGTTCTCAATAAACCTTGTGTGAATGAATGAATGATTGAACCTTTGTTCAAAATTAAAACAAAACAAACAAAAAGTTCTAAAGCTGAGCAGTTTGTGTCAAGGAAGGAACCACACATGAACTTAGAGAGGTGGTGACAAAGTCCTAGCATCTTTCGAAAACTAACCTCTCGTAAAATAAAGGAATGAAAATAACAAACACTCAAAGAAATAAAGAAATGAAAATAACAACCACTCAACACTCCTACTCTTTCACCCATATCAGTCAATTTGCGTGCCAAATCTAACGAGTGTCATTCCAAGTTGGTGAATCAACTAATTTGCAGTGGGCTTGCATGTATCCACTTCGTCTTCTTAGCTACTACACGAACAGCGGATCGATAACTAATAGAATTTGGTATGGCCCCTCATATTTAGCCTCTAATGCTAATCGTTGTGGTTTTGTGGTCATAACCCATTGTCCTGGCACTAACGAGTGTCCTCCTTTCTGGGGCTCTGCCCAAGCTTCCTTGACCTGGTTTGATGTCACCTGAGAGCCACTCGGAGAGTTGGATGCAGTAGTTCATCAGTGTGTCGATGTCAGTGGGACGTTCTGCAGTCGCAAGTCAACAAAAGCCTTGGGAAACTGAAGCATCGGCCAAACACGACACTCGTAGGGGGACAGTCCCGTCTTTGTTTGATGTAGCTTCTCATGCTGCACAAGGTTTGTGTGTTTCCGTCATTGAATCGTATATGCGGCTGAGTTTTTACACTACTCTGCGACTGTAATTTTTCCTTCCATAGTTCCTTCATTTTGTCTGAGGGGTTTTTCGTTCCTGGTTTCTCGTTGGCGCTCACGGTACCCTCTTTCGAGGGCTTTACATTCTCTTTGCCAGTGTCCACTTTGTCCACAGTTGTGGCATGGTCGAAGTTCTTTCTGTCTGTCTGGCGGGAGGAATCGTTCTTCTATTTCTGTTGGCTGGGGAATGACTTTCTCGTTCCCTTGCCATTCCTTCTCCTCGTCCGCCAGGAATCGAATCCTGACTTCTTCATCTCGATCACCTTTTCTCCGAATTCCTTGATCTCTGCATAGTGTGCTTGCTTCGGTTGTCCCAGCCGGGAAACCTTGTCTTTACTCCCCTTCGGATCTTCGGCGGAGATACCTGCTGGAGGTTACATGGTCTTCAAAGCAAGTTCCTGGTACTGCTGGTCGATGTGTTCATCTATCTATATTCAGTTTGGCCTGAGTGCAGCAAATTAACATTCGAAGAAGCGCTCGTTGAACTTGTCCAGACTCTCGTCTCTTCTTCTGCAAACAACGTTGTGATGTGTTGTCCAGTTGACCTGTGCCTTGGAGTGCTTTTGGATCCACGCCTTTATGGCCCTCCCATCCCTTCTCTGGTCTCATTCCGTCCTCTCCAAGGGCATCTTCCACCTCGTATCGAATCTGGATGCGCTCAGTGCTGCTCTCAGGTGTTTGAACAATATAGCAAGCCCATCGTAGGGGTGGAGTTCGTACAGAAGCATCAGTTGTTTCAGTTTCATCATCCCTGGCTGTAGGCCTGCTCTCTTTTGGTGGTCGATCTCCGCACTCCATTTTTTCGATGTTCTTCGGGCTGGAGGTTCATAGAGGATTGTGTGTCCCTCAGCGCTTTCTTCTCTTTCAAGGGCCTGAGGTTAACTATTTCGTCTTTCTCATCAACCTTTGTTCAGACAGGCAATGCTCACTGCCCTCTTGTGGGCAGACCTTGCGAAGACGCTCTCCCTCTTTGTCTTCTTCTCACTCTCCTCTTCCTTGGATGTGGTCTTGATGTGTGGTGTGATTGCGCCTCCATCACGCTGCAGTGCGGTTGTATGTTGTCATCAAATCCTCCAATGCGTGATTCATTCTTAGTCACTGCTCCAGGCCTCACCTGGGAGAATTGTTGTATTGGGGGGTTCGGATGCAGAAATTGTTGTGGGATGGAGGAATGTGTGGTGTGACAGGGGAGAATTGGGGAAATTGTTGTGAGACACACAGAGTGTGTTGAACAGGGGGAAATTGCTGGTGGATCCTGGATCGCATCATGATTAGCATAGTCAGGTGGGGAGCAGATGGATTTCCCTTCCGTGGCACGTGGGGGGGTACTGCAGATGACGGGTACTCGCCTATTTAAGCTGTTGACGGCTGAGAGAACACTGTGTCTTGACTCCTGTAAACCACCAGGTGGCGACGATGGCTTGCATCGGAAGATGTATTCCCCATCTGGGCCACACGATGGCATGTGTGGGTACATGCGACCATAGACTCCCAAACTCCTCCTCCGTTGCCTTTGGTCACCTCTTCTTGGGGCCCTAGTCGAGAGGGGCGGCCGCTATCAGTCTTCTCTGACTAGCGTCTGGTGTAGGTCTCTCTCCCGAGTCAATTCATCCTTTAACAAACGAATTTCATCGGCAAGCAGTTTGATTTGCTCTCTTGTCTTTCCCAGAGCATCTTCATAAGTGAGCAGTTGTTTTTTTCCAATTCATCTCTCTTTTTGTTGCTGAACATGCTTGATAAAGTAGCGCTTACACTGAGACAATAGTAACAACTCAACTGGTTCACTTCGTCTAGTCTTCTTGACCCAGTCTTGAAAACCTTCCAGATCGATTCTTTTGGCCAGCGTTTAGTTTGGGGGTCCCATCGTTATTCATATGTGTTATGCGAAGTTTATTTTCGGTTCTTGCAAATCATGTCTGTCGTTTGAAGATCTAGACAGTCTCACTAATTGAATAAATATATCAATCTCTCTAACCTCCACTTCCAAAGAATCTTTGTTCTTTTCGTTCGGATGCATTGGACTTTGATTGCTATCTTTTTCTCCTCTCTTCCTTCTTCTCCTGCTTTTACCTTTCGGCATTTTTTCTATCTTTTTCTATCTGTAAAGTAACTAAAACTAGCGACCAATCGCTGCTTAGAAAGAACACAATAGACGCCTCCCACGGGAGCTCGGTATGCCAACAACAGAATGATGCCACTTTTCCTCTCTTCGATTAAAAACATATATGTGATTCCTCAGCGGGTGATCAAAACAATATCTGATTCCTCGGCGGGATCAAAACAACATAGCACAACACAAAAACTCTAGCGATTCATGTAACTCTCACCAGTGAATTCAATACAAATACGGTTTCACTCCTTGTCCAACAAGTCGTAAAACAAAAGCCCTGAGCAAACCAGACGTCTTAAGTTATATTCAGGACACGTATCAACATTGACAAACTAGCAAAGATGAACAAATCACTTGAATGACATGCTATTACAATATTTCTAGGACTCAATCCCCAGCTCAAAGGCCGTATTCCAACAAACAATATTCTAGGACTCAAACCCAGACCAAAGGCCTTATTTAACAAACAATATTCTAGGACTCAATCCCAGACCAAAGGCCTTATTCAAAACAACATATTCTAGGACTCAATCCCAGACCAAAGGCCTTATTCAACAAACAATCAATAGTTTCATATGGCGTATATTCAGTGATTATTACACAAACTCTTATCACTAATACAGGTCCTCACTTCGTCAAGCTCTTAATGACACAACTTATTACTCAGCAAATGTAGTGCAGCCTAATAGTAAAACAAATAATAATAATATCACAGTTATGTGTGTGTAGATTATTTTAAGATTACTTTCTTGTTCTTTTCTCTTGGTCGAGAGTGTGGGAATGAGATTCAGTCACGTTGATTCCCACGTGGTTGCATAGAGATTGCGCTGGTTCAGCCGCGTTGTGGAATGCGGGCCTGAGGCATGGCCGCAGGGCAGGCGTTGATCAGACGTCTTCCCAGGCAGGGCGAGCGCTCTTCTCGGTCACAGGGCAATCTTCAGAGGCAATCGTCTTCTCACTCCTCTCTCTTCAAGACGGTGTCACGGCACCAAATGTTAGATTTCAGCTTATTTCTAAACTGTTCGGACAGACTCTGCGTTGTGTATTTTCAGTCGTAGTAGTAATTCTTGAAGTCAAAATCAAAGCAGTTTGACAGTTGGATTAGAGGGTTGAATAGATGGTTATTCCAGGATGTACAGCGAGATACAGACTTAGGTTGAATAATCTATAGTGGACCCGGTGGTCGATGACTTCTTCCTTGGCTGTCGAAACCCTCTACTCGTCGAACCAAAGGGTTGGGGCGAGTATAATACAAAAAGGGGATAGATGAATAACACGTGAACAGACGCACTCTCAGCCTTGATAAGGTATCTGGCCCTGGCTATGTCCCGGAGGGCCAGGTTGGTTCGACCTACCTGAGACATAACAATGGCAGAAATGTTGGGGATAACACCTTGTATCAGTATGAGAGGCCCTGGCCTGTTCCTAGACTAGAAATGTGAACGATAAGAGAGACACTAAAATACACCAACATTCTACATTTGCTACCAGAGCATAGTTGTGTTGTGTATCACATCTGTGTAGGCACATTTATGAATGTGAATGTTTGTGTGGGTGTGTCTTATGTGTTTTTTAGTGTACTTAGTTGGTTAGCTTTTATAGTTTTTTATTGATTTATTTATTTATAGGTACTACCTCAATGTTGATTGTTTTTTTACTGAACAAAGGACTGCACTTAATTTCGTTGTACTTTGTACTGTTTACAATGTTACATATGACAATAAAGATTCTATTCTATTCTAACTACTCACAACTACGCATAGAGCTGAGGCAGCAACAGCGACCGCGTCTACCAATTCCTACGTAATATGACGCGTTTGACGTATCACATAAAAAAACAACGGTTTTTGAAGCCTTGCTCAAAATAGGCACTTTAAAACTGGAATTTTTGCCGATATATTTTTAACTGATAAAATCCTGCATTTCAATTTTCAAAGGGCAATTTCAGAGAATGTTATGTATAAATATTTAAAAAAAAATTAACTTCCAATACGCACTTTAACTGGCGCACCATTTCCAAAACCTTTACTCTGATGCCATGCATTTTAAAATAACTGATTTGAACAGTTTGTAGTTTAAGAAAGCCTCTTTGTTAGAGCTTCCAGGTTGCTAGCTATGAAACAAGAGTGGGACAAGTGGACTTGTGGTTTGGGAACATAAAGGAGGCCTATACATCTTATGCAATGGCACTGTCACACCAAAATTGTACCTGGGCGGAAAATTGTAACCGCTCCGTTATCTGCGTCGAAACACTTCGGCATCGATCGACGCGATTGTCCGTTGCCAGGCAGGTTTCAAAAAACATTTGCGCTCATCAAGACGAAATAACATAATACAGATAACACTTGTTTTTACTTTATATTTGCATTGTATTGAATTTAGCTAGTAAACTGAGTGTTTAAAGTGTATCGTAGTTTATATTTGTATTGTATTTAATTGTTTTATCGAATTTAGCTAGTATACTGAGTTTTTAAAGTGTATCGCAGTTAATATTTGTATTGTATTTAATTGTTTTATCGGATTTAGCAAGTAAACTGAGTGTTTAAAGTGTATCGTAGTCTAGCTAGCTTGTGTTCATTTAATTTAGATAATAGACGTGATCGTTCGACGCGATCGTCCGTTGCCAGGCAACGTTCGACGCGATCATCAGTTGCCAGGCAGGTTTGGAATTTTCGAACGCGGATTACGTAGGCGGTACAATTTTCACCCCTAGTACAATTTTGGTGTGACAGCACCAATAGGCTACAAATGCTGCATCTGCCCTTTTGTCTGTAGAATGACTAAAAACAACCATCAGAATAACACGTGGAAAGCAAGACGGGCGAGTCATCATCCATGGTGACTTCATGACGTTAAAACAGTTACAAGCAAAAACAACATTGACACAATCCATGCTACATTACCTACTGTTGAGCTGATGATATTTCCCAAGGGAGTATTATATTGTACACAAATTAATAAGTTCTGGGTCAGTATATTCCATGTCTTATTGTGAGGAAGAAAAAAGGTCCAAAATGTTATTTTTAACATAATGTAGTGATGAACTATTAAGATTGGCAATTCTGACTATGTATTTGGTGCCTAACCCTAGTAAGTCTGGCACCATCCTGGCGCGAACGAGTTTGTTTGAAGTTTGATTCCACAATGGAATGTAGAGTTGCTTCCAGGGGGCAAATTAATGAACGGACAATTACAAATAGGGCATTTAGCAGACGCTTTTATCCCAAAGCCACTTACATTGGTTAATACAGTGGTTCCAAAACTGGGGGTCGCGACCCCCCGGGCGGTCGCGAGCACCGTCAGGGGGTCGCGGAGAGATGGGGCCAGTTTTGCATATTAAAAAATAAAAAATAAAAAAAATAAAAAAAATATACGAATAATATATGAATGAACATTATATATTAAAATACTGGGCGTCAGAATAGCCTTTTAATGCACAGCCACTTTGCAGAGAGAACTCCACCTTTGAAAAAGAACCCCCTGTAACCCCACCCTTTTGATTCTATATATTGGTCGGGTGTTTTCCCGCCCATCGAACGTCAGTCCTGATAATCGGCCCGCAGTGATTAATTCAGTGATTCAGTTTTTCTCAGCGACGACCATATTCTATCTCGCTTGATTTCACGATGGAGAAATTTTCTCGCACTCGGTCAAAAAGAAAGGCTGCTGCTGCTTGCGACGACGCCACCACCCGGCATTATCATCGGGGACACCCGACCCTAGCCAAGACAAGGAGGTTTGACGATGCTTTCGTGGGACTGGGGTTTACCAGTGTGATGGTGGGAGCTGAGGAGCGGCCGCAGTGCCTTCTCTGCCTGAAGGTGCTAGCGGTCGAAAGTTTAAAACCGAACAAACTAAAGCGCCACTTGGAGACAACACACCCCGAACATAAAAACAAGCCGATTGATTTTTTTAGAGAAGAGCTTTTAAAAGTTCGGGCACAGCGTAGGTCTTTCACGAAATTTAGCATCTACAACTGCCAATGCACAGCTCGCCTCGTATATAATGAGCTACTACCTGTTAGCACAGGCAAAGAAGCCTCACACAGAGATGGCGAGGAGGTGATCCTGCCCGCCGTGATTGAAATAGTTAGAATCATTGGGAGACGAGGCAACAGTGAAAAAATTAGGCCTGAAAATCAATTCCTCTGTCAAACAACACCGTCGGCGCAGGCGTTATACACGACATGGCTGAGGACATTGAAGAACAGCTGACTGACCGAGTTCGTGCTAGCACTTGGTTTGCGCTGCAGGTAGACGAAGCTACTGACAGCAACAAGGACTGTTTATTGATCACGTACTTACGTTTCATCGATTCGGGGGACATGAGAGAGGATCTTCTCTTCTGCAAAGAGCTGAAAACAAGAGCCCCTGCTAACAAACTTTTCCGAATGATTGACACTTATATACGAGGGGCAAATTTGAAATGGGAGTGTTGTGTTGGAGTGTGCACAGATGGGGCTCAGGCTATGGCTGGGAAGCGCAGTGGACTGCAAGCGCTCATCAAAGGTGCGTCCCCCAACGTACAATGGACTCACTGTATGATTCACCGCGAAGCGCTTGCATCAAAACAGCTGAGTCCAGACCTGAATGCTGTCATGACCGACGTAATTGCGACGGTCAATTACATCAAGACGCGCCCGGTGAAAGCCAGGCTTTTTCGCAGCGCTGTGCGGAGAGATGGGCTCCAAGCACACGGCCGTCCTGTTCCACAGTGATGCGCGATGGCTTTCGCGTGGAAAGTGTTAAGCCGGGTGTTTGAGTTGAGAGAGGAGATTCACGTTTTTTTCGAGGAGGAGGGCCATGCCCTTGCGACTAGATACAATGACGAACACTTTCTGTTGGCACTTGCATATCTTAGCGATGTTTTTCAGAAATTGAACGAGTTGAATCTCCAGATGCAAGGACCCAGCACCCACATCCCTCAACTTGCTGCTAAAATGCAGTCCTTTTCGAAGAAACTGGAACTGTGGGGGCAGAGACTGGAGGAGGGACACACAGACTCGTTTCAGAACTTACATGCCTTTCTGGAAACTACAGGATGTCAGAACTCCATTTTGACATGCGTTCAGTCCCACATCTCTGCCCTCCAACTGCATTTTCAAAAATACTTCCCAACAACCGATGCAGTGGCACACTACGAATGGCTAACAGACCCCTTCAGTGGAAGGACACCTGCTCACCTCAGTGTCGCTGAACAGGAGCAGTTCATTGACGTCACTTCAGACATAGGATTAAAACAGCAGTTTAGGGCCAAGTCACTGCCTGCCTTTTGGGTTGGAGTGGAGAAAGACTATCCGTTGCTGGGTGGAAAGGCTGTGTCCATACTTCTCCCTTTTGCCACTTCTTACCTTTGCGAGGTAGGCTTTTCTGCAGTGGCCTCCATCAAGAACAAATACAGGTCAAGGTTGGACATTGAAAGTGAACTGAGAGTGGCAATCTCAAAGCTGTCACCAAGATTTCAAAAACTTTGTGCAGAAAGGCAAGCACACCCAAGTCACTGAAAAAAACAACTTTTCGGGGTGGGGATTGGGTTAGTATTGTTATATTGTTACTGACTGACAATGTTGATGCTTTACATTAATGGTTTTTGGTGGTGGGCCAGGGAGGAGGTATTGATTTTCTTAATTTATTAATTTTTTATATACGCGTAATACATATATTGCTACAAGTGTGAAATGTTTATATGTCTGGTGATCGTTGTGGACTGTTTTATCCATTGCGTATGAATATTCTTTGTGTACTTGTCGGGTTTATAATAAAACTTAAGTCAAGAGGCGTGAGTATTGCATATTTAGCATGTGTCGTCTGAGATTGGTAATCTTATAGTATGTAAAGTAGACTACTTTTCTTAAAATCATATAGTTATATGGTGATGGATTACTACTGCATAATAATAATGATAAGTGCAATAATGATAATAATAATAATAACAATAATAATAATAATGATTTTGAACATTATTATTATGCATAGTAACATTATGCACTAAGTTATGGGGGTGGGGGGCCGTGCTGAGCGTGGAGGTGCTGTCGCGCGGGGCGGGGGGTCGCGAAAACAGTCTCAAGTCCAAAAGGGGGTCCCCTGAAAAAAAGTTTGGGAACCACTGGGTTAATACACACATTGACACATCGACGGCAGAGTCAACCATGCAAGGCGACAGCCAGCTTGTTAGGAGCAGTAAGGGTTAAGTGTGTTGCTCAGGGACACATCAACTCAGCTAGGAGGAACTGGGGATCAAACTAGCAACCTTTCGTTTACAAGAGCTGAGCTAAGCCGACCCACAGCTTAGCCGACCCACGGCTTAGTTCTTGCACTCATGACTTTCTCATGAAAGTCACTCATGACTTTCATAGTCTTTGAAAGTCATGAGTGACTGACTGACTTCTGATTAAAAACAGCTTGGTTCCTTTGTGGAACTTTATTCTTTATCATAGAATAAAGTTACCATGTTATCGAAATCCATTGTTGTTCCATTCACCAAAGCTGCTGAAAGATAATCGGCCCTGTGGTGATTACCTCATTAGTTATGAAAGGTTGAGAACGAAACATCAGGAAGAGTTTAATGGCCAGCGTAATTGTCCCACTCCAATTTATGTATCAATCAAGGAAGGGGGTAGAGGATGCTGTAGCAACATCGCTGGATTTTGTCAAGATTTTGAGAAAATTATGAGTCATCATATTTTGAGGGACTTCTTTCTCAGCAGCAGTGGATTTTAACCTAGGCTATCAACATGACATTTACAATCGACCGTCCTGCGTTAAGTATTGCACGTGTTACTGTGGAGTGCAAAACTGTTTATAGCAGCCTTAGTATGCCCGTTGCCCGGGTGCATAGCCTAGCAACATACAACTAGTTGACACACTCAGATAATGGTTGTTATATAACACACAAAGGCTAACACAGCAACAGACATTAATACTACTTAATCACACTTGTCCAAGGCACTGTCTATAGAACAGAAGTGTTTGAAACCTTCGATATTTGTGCTTGAAGTCATCACTGTGTTGACTGTATAAACA